>ML784958.1:568151-591037 GCA_009831015.1 Picea engelmannii
AGATGTTAAGCAAGCTCCAACTGCGTTACATCTCATCTTTTATGAGCACCAACTCATAGAGGCTACAACCTCTGATTGCCAGCACCAAATGGCTGAGAGCACCAACTCCCACAGAATCCCAGCACCCACTGGGTGGAAGCACCTACTTCCTTCTTACTTTAGCACCAACTGAGTGAAGGCACCAACCTTCAGATTCTACAAGCACCCACTTGCAGAGAAAGAGACATACGTCTCCCTAGCACCACCCTACCACACTTATTTGCAAAAATAAATATTGCTCAAATCAACTTAATCATTCTGATATAGCTTGCTTACCCTTTCTGCTGATCTACTCTGCATTCTTCACTGTCTCTGATCTACTGCTCTGCTTCACAGTCCTCTGCAGCCCATTCTTAGCTTCTTCTCCTGTCACGCAGATTCTCCTCTCCCTTTTCTCACCTGCAGAGCTCTCTCTACTTCTCCCTTCAGCACCAATTTATCTTTGTTCCAGCGCATTATATAGATTCACCACATGCAGAGGTTTTCCTTGCCTTTCTCAACTCCAACTGCGGTTTCCCTTTCTTTCTTTCTTTCTTCTGCCAGCATTCTCCCTGATTTTCTGAACTGGCTCTTTTCATGCCTCCTCTACGCATGCCACATCATGCAACGTTGTGCTCTTCCTGTCTTAACTGCCAGTCTATTTTTAGACTAAAAGTCCTTCCGCTTTTCTCAACTCCAACTGCAGTTTCCCTTTCTTTCATTCTTTCTTCTGCTTTTCGCATGCCAGCATTCTCCCTGATTTTCTGAACTGGCTCTTTCCATGCCTCCTCTACGCATGCCACATCATTCGTGTTGTTTCTTAAAGAAAACTATTGGTAACTTCTGCTGCTTAGTCATGACCATGGCTAAGGCGTGCATTCTTATCAACAAAGATCCAGCGTTGTTTCAGCATAGTTTCCAGCACTGTGTTTCAGCCCAGTGTTGTGTTTCGGCATCTGCGTTCCTGCATCTGTGTTCCAGCATTTGTGTTTCAGCACTTGCGTTTCAGCACTTGTGTTCCAGCACTTTTGTTTCAGCACTTGCGTTTCATCATTTGTGTTCCAGCTTCTGTTGTGCGTGTTCCATAACCAACCGATTTCCATCAATGACAACCGTGACCGTCTGCGTCATCATCTGTGCTCCAGCTTCTATGTTCCAGCATTTGTGTTCCAGCACTTGCATTTCAGCACTTGTGTTTCAGCACTTGTGTTTCAGCACTTGTGTTTCAGCACTTGTGTTTCAACATTTGTGTTCCAGCACTTGCGTTTCAGCACTTGTGTTTCAACACTTGTGTTTCAGCATTTGTGTTCCAGCTTCTGTTGTGTGTGCTCCATAACCAACCGATTGCCATCAATGACAACCTTGACCATCTGCGTCATCTCTTCTATAGCCATATTTCCAACACTTTCTTCCACTGAGGGGTATCCATGACTCAAAATGAGGGTTCTTAAGAATCTTAAGGGATGTTATTGACCAGAAAGCTTCAATTCAGGTTTCAAATGCACAAAGATGGCCCTCCAAATTAACAGTGCTTAGAAAACTAGCTTGACTATGAGAAATGGACCTTCAGACTTATACAGGATTTCAGAGTGTAGACTGTGAAGAGGCAATCCCAAAATGACTCTTCATACAGGATGAAAGGAAACAAAGAATAATTAGAGAAGGTTTGAGAAGTGCCTCTGCCTAGCGCAACGCATACATAGAGGATAGGCTATTGTAGGCTTGCGACTTTGAAAGGCTATAACAAACAATAGTAATCTGTCCATGGACACCGGCGAGGATGTTTATAGGTATGCAAATATGGCTCCCTTACTACCATGAAAGATTAAAAAACCGAAACCCGATCACAAATCTCCTGTGAAAATTAATATGCAAAGGAGGTTGCACATGATACCTATGAAGTCAACATTTGTTGATATCCTCAACGTGATCTTAGGATGAGATTGAGGAAACTTTATCCCTAAAATCTCTCATAGCATAAGATTTAGTTGACATGCGGTCTCCTGATTGTTACTGGCAAACTTATGCAACGCAACACTGCTGAAATTTTCAAATTTGGAAACCGTTACCAAGGATCATAAATGAAAGATCTTTTGAAAGAACCACAACCGACTTCTGGCACTGAAAACAAGGGACATGGTATCATTCATGGAAATCATGACTTGGAGTGGATGAATGATAAATGTGACAGGCGCTACGGAACTGCCTGCTGAGTGGGCAACGCTTCCAAATCAAACACCGATTGGATAGGTAAGTGGGGATGATGAGGCATGCATGTGAGGTCGTGAGTGAGGAAAGAGGTGTGTCACGTCAGCCTAATCATGGGAGGTATCAACCTAGGGATGAATCACGAGAGGGGACATAAATAATAGACCATGAGCTAAAAAGGGTTTAAGGATAAAAAATCGAATTGAGGATCATCACATGAGATATGACTCAAAGGTTTAGTCATCCAAAGAGGTCCTATCAAACATAACATTAAAGGGATGAGAAATTAATTTTAAAGAACAAATAAGAATCTAAAGATTTTAAAAATGATAAAAACAAACTAAAAGACCCAAGGTGACTTACTATGATAACAAGAGGTACAAAGACCTTCAAGGTACATGTTAAATTTTATATCCATTTGTCTAAATTCATATAGATGTTAATTCCTTGGAGAAATGGTTCATTTAACTAGAGGGTTATTTCTATGTCCATAATATTTTCAATGTGGAAAAGATGGCCTTTACACTCCTTAAGGTTGTTCCCCATGTAAAATATTGGTGGGATACATATTATGAACACTAGGATTTAGAGGAGTCCAGAAGTTTTTGGATTTGAACTCACCTAAGAATATTTTGTTCATTCCCTCAAGGAGAAATACTAGCCCGTTGAAAACTATGATGATTATTACATGATATGGACAACTCTGCATCAGGAGAGGAACCAAATGGTGCCAGAATACACCAGGAACTTCCATAAGTTATGTAAAAATATAGGTATAAGAGACTTTAAGTATCACTTGATTCTTAAATAGTATAGTGTCCTACATAGGTACCTTCGAAAATAGATGGATTCTTGTACATATAATCATTGGGAGCCACTCATCAATATTTTTTCAAAATCAAGAAAACCTTTAAGAAAACAAATAAGAAGGAGTTTGGGTTTGCAAATATGTTGCAACAAAAGCATGGTAATGGAAATCTCAATTAATGGAACAAAGGACATATAAAGGATAAATAACTTTTCGATAACCTATCCAAGCCGCAAGAAAATAGAAGTAATGGGAAGATGAAGAAGTACACTAGGAAATGGTACGAGCTCCACAAAATCCCCTAACACAACACTGATGAATGTCTTTGAAAGTAGTAATTAGTGGCTGAACTAAAATCCTCAAAGTTATACCCTAGTTCTGAATCTGATTTAAATATAGACAAAGGGAAGTGGATCATTGATGTGGAACCTAGTGTTACTATCTCTACTAGAAAGGTCTAGCCATAGGAACTAGATGAGCCAGAGGAAGGAAAGTGCCTCTTCCACTCATAGATTTGAGTGAAGGGAAATCCACTAAATTTCATTATTGACAGTGGGAGATAAAATAACCCAATATTAAAAAAATTAATCAAGAGGATGAAGTTTCCAAAAACACTATAGACACAAACCTACAACATTGGTTAGTGAAGCCGATGACAAGACATTTGTGTTAGGAAAAGGATAACGCCAAACATGATCAAAAAAAAATTGTAAATATATTCAATGTGGGAGACACGGTTTGGTTAGAGTTGAAAAAGGAAATACTATAGGGTCATGGTAAAAATATACAGGCTCTATAATGTGTCCCTTTTGAGATATTGGAGAAGGTGGGAGATAAAGCCTACATACATAGTCTACCCCCATACATGTGCATTTACTCAATAGTGAATGTGGAGAATTTGAAACTCTATGATACTTCCATGTTGGATCAGGAGGAGGAGGAGATCCTACCTACCATAGATGACTTAACATCAAGTGCTCATGAAACGTTGGCAGAAGACATAGTTTTTTGAAGAAGTCAAGAACTACAAGATAGAGGGCAACATGAACTTTGGTAGATTGGGGTGAAAGGATAACTTCCAAAAAAATAAAAATGGTACTCCAAGGAGAAGGTAGAGGAAATGTTTTCTCACCTCATTCGGTAAATATTTTGGGGACCAAAATCTTCCATAAATGTGGAGGTATGATCTAGATTGTATCATTATATATTTTTTCATTTATCTTGGTACTTTCTAGGTGGAAAAAAATTGAGGAATTAGTTTGCAGGGTATTTTAACAATAGGACCCAATTTGTAAAATTGAGCTTTGAAACATTATAGAGCCCTTTGAGGCATCAAGTGTAATTTTAGGGGGGTAAAAATTCCTAGCTTTGGTTTAGACCCCTTAACATTGATCTACACTCAAATTCCTTTCCAGTGGCACAAAAATCATGTCAATTGGATATCGTATGAAAAATTATGCCCCCCGCACATTGACATACTGTGTTGACCACCATGGTATGAGAGGATGCCACACCATTCCTTGTTACTCATTCATATGGGGCTATCCACGTGTTGAATTTCAAGAATATTATAGAAGGTCCAAAACCTTATAAAAAATGAGGATTGAGGAAGTCAAAACCCTACCCGTATATGGCTATCGTGGTATGCTAAATACCTTACTGCTAGGAGGAGAATGGGTTCCATTGTTTTGCATTGCATCTTGTTCCATAGATAAGAAAAACATATAAGAGTGGTATTTTGTGAGCATAATAGAGGAGGAGAAGGATTTTGTAGTAGTCGTTTAGGCCATAGTGACAAAAGGTAAATCCATAGTAAGTTCCCATTCCTTTGTGTGTGTATTTTATAACCGAAGAAAAGAGAGAAGAGCATACACATCACCTTCAAGATGAGTTTTATTCTGTATTAGGTTTTCCAAGATACATCTTGAGTTAAATTGTGTGGATGGTGTGTATATTCTTTCCTGTTCTTTCACTTTCATATTTATTTACTTTCATAAATTCAAACAAAGCTAGTAATCAATTGATTTGGTATCTAAGGAAATACAATGCAAAAATATAAGATTTCATAATAGTTTAGATTTGTTGCAACACATTTTTCCTGTGGAATATTCACGATAGTTTACAGATCACTTATGTGTTACTTCTTCGCAAATTATCAACAATTGGAGCTACCTCCACCTACCCAAAGGTATTCCTTTTCCAATTCACCCAGGAGAGCAACATTATCTTTGATTTGAAGGGAATCCGTGAAATAAGGACTTTGATTGAGATAAAAATCAATCAGGTGTCATGCTTCTCTCAATCATATTTTCATATTTCATCATGATCCATTTTATGACAACCAAACAATGTCCATTCCACTTTCTTTTTTTCTAGATCACTAATATTTTTAGTATAAAATATACTCTCATAAAAATTAACATAGTAACAATCGTTGTAGTAATTTGCCATAAACCATGAATACAAAAATTATATAAAAGATTTTTTGTTTCATCATAACACTTGTAATATAGTAGTAACATATTGAAAAATGATGTCGGCCATTATAGAACCAACTAAGAGAAATCGAAGAATAAATCTTCTCCACATATTACATCCACCAAAGAAAACAAGGATTCGACAATTTTATTGGTTGATTCCTCGTGGGTGGTGAAGAATGGCTCAATGGAAATGAATAGAGGTTGACAAATATCCTTTTACTATCCTCCTTGTTTTCAAATAAATAAAACCCCTAAAAAGGAATAATTGTATCTAGCACGTTGAGTGATCAACAAAAGACCATTGGAATTCCTCAATGTTCCCGAGACTATTGGATTTCCTAGACCATTGGCATATTTTAAAGAGCTTTGGCATTACATAATTCCAATACCATTGGAATAAGATTTCAAGATTGCCTGGAAAAAAATATAGTTGGGATTCCAATCAACCTCCAAATCATCCATTCAAATGATGAAGTTATTTTGCTAGTGATAATCACTTATTAACCTTACTAAGAAAACATGGAAATATTTTGAAATTAACAGTTGTATATGATAAGGAAAATGAGTTGTCATGAGGTTTTGGATTCATTACATACTCATCAAAGAGTGAATTTAATGATTCCATTATTTCTCTTGATGGCATTGATATGGATGGGAGGCCATTGAGAGTGAACATTGCACTCACGGCTCATGATAGATCTAATCTTCATTGTTTGAAATGTGGAAATAATGGAAATGGAGTAGAGACATGTATTATCCCATGGGAGAATATCAAATAAAAACATAATAAAAAGGAATACAAAAGTAAAACTCCTTGCACCAAACTTGGTTCTTTTCTCCTTAGGAATTAAGACATAGTAGGTGGAACCAAAAACCCTAAGATTCCTCATCAAAGGAATCATGAATATGGAATCATTTTCCTAATATAATGATATGGAATCATGATTCTCACATACACTACATATATAATTGCATCGAACCAAAACATCAACTTCACATTCTTAAAAAATAACATTGAATGTACCATATTCAAGAGTGTCATGTTCATTCTTTTTACTAGACCATTCTATTGAGAATTGTATGGAATAATGGCTTAATGTTTGATCCCATTTTGGAGAAGATAAATTTTGAACTCTTTTGAAGTGCATTCCCTTCACTTATCAATATGAAGAGTGCCAATATGAGATTGAGCTTCCTTTTCAATCCATGGATGGAAGTTTTTAAAAGTTTCAAATTATTGAGATTTACGTTTCAACAAATAAACCCAACACATATTGATGTAGTCATAAATAAAATTCATGATATATCTATTACCAAAGGAATATGGAATAGGCATGGAACCACACAAATGATAGTTTATCAACTCTAGCTTTCTACATGCTCTCAAAGTGGAATCATGGAAAAACTACTCGTTGTTTTTACTAAGAATACAAGACTCACATTGCTACAAATTGCTTGGAATGGTAGGAAGACCATAAACACCATTTTTATTAATCATATAAAGACTATGATAGTCGATGTACCCAAATATAGCATGTTGCAAAAGACTGGAACACAATGTACCTTTATCATGGTGAGAAAGGTGTGAAGAATTATGTGCCTATGCAGATGTCCATTTCAAATTCAACAATGTGTCATCCTCATATCCTCTCATGATGACAATTTTGTCCAAATATCTCCTTATTTCAACCTTTCCATAAAATATGTGAATGGAATTGACTTCCTACTAAATGTGCACAAGAGACAAGAAGTTCCCCCGCAACTCAGAAAGATAGAGAACATTATGCAAATAAAATAATTGCAACTATTGAAATAAAAGAGCCATAGAACAATAATTAAATGAAACATAAATTAAACCTAATCTATTGAAATAAAGTGAATTCATTCCTCACCAACCACAAGATGATGGCATGCTATAATAGGAATCACACGCCCTTCAAATAAGGAAATATATTCTATGGAAAATAGAAAATTTACTCTATAAAGCACTCTTCAAACCAACACATTGATTCCATATCCAACGACTTGACCGTGGCATGTTGGAAGAGAAATACATGGGTAGATGTAGTTATGGAATTAATGCACAATGAATTATTTAGTCATGGAACATCTATTTGGAGAATCCATGAAATCATAAACAAATGAAATTGTAGAGAAAAGTAAATATAAAAAGGAACGTTCAACAAAACAATGAAAGAAACCTCATTAAGAAAATAAATAAAAAGTAATATAATATATAGGTAGAGGGTATTCAATAGCTAATTGTATCTTTTGAGTATTCATTTACTTTATAACAATCAAGTTTTTGAATCCATCAAAGAGAAATACTATGGATACCAATCCAGTTAAAACAATAATTGTGATCTTACCTTATGATCTTACCTTATATGATAAATTCGAAATTGCAATGTTCCAATGAAATACAAATCGCTCAATGTCTTGTTGAATATATTGGTTAATGTATTCTAGGTTATATTATTCATACAACTAAAAATAATCTCAAGGATTCCCCAGAACAAATCCTAAGAAATTTGTGGTTGCCTCTAACAAAATTCCTACATATCAATGATATGCTTTTGGCCATTATCAATAATCCAAGTGTCCAATTCACTTGAGTTCTATCATTTCTTCACTTGTTGTGTGTCTACCTTGAGATACATTCTAGCATCCTTAGAATTCCATGTGATGAGATACATGTTTTAAATCATTATGATTTGTGGGATTTGAACTAATGAAATATTCAGATCAATTCCTTGAAATGGAAATGAAGACTACAATATGCATTTTGACATAACAAGTATTTTGTAATGTCAGTTGATTCCAATTGTGAATTATGAAACACATGCATATTTCACATATAGTTGAGCCATCATAAAATACATAATTTCAATAGCATAACATTTTGCAACATATTATTCTATAGCATATGGATACTCATGAAACCCAAATATCATATTACTTTGATATTATAATTATGCCAATAACATCAGTTCAAAAGTAAATATTACATAAATTGAAATGGATAAGAATTGAGAATTATGGAAATATTTCAAGTATGAAAACAAATATTGGGGGTTTAAGGATGGAAAAATAGTCAATAAAAGATAAGAAAAAGTAGGAAATTTAGAGACTCATCAAAGGGTGACACATCGTATTCTCGTATGGTGTCATATCTCATAGATTATATGTGCGTCTATATGGAATTTTCTATATTCAAGCCAACTTGGGAATGTACCTTTATTCTATTGCATCCATTCAGGATACTCTTCACAATAAGGTGCATGGAAAAAAATGTCTCAATTCTCGATTTAATCCATTCAAATTTTTGAATTAATAGGAGATTGGTACATGCACAAGGAGAGTTCTTACAAAATAATATTTAGGATATCCACAAGTCCACAAAGGCTACTGAAATATGTATAAATGACATTGTTTACTAAAGAGATAACTTTCCAAATAGTTTTACGAGTGATGACAATGTTGCAAAGTAGTAGTAAGGAGCTATGGCCCAAGTAACTTATGGTAATTGAATATTATGAAATATTTGACATAGCCCAAAGAAAGAAAATTGTAACTTATAACTTTCGCATGAATACAATCAAGGTACATGACCCCTTGCACATGCTTGAGAAGGTATTTGTATATTAGAGATTAATCTAGAGGATCTATGATCAACATAATGAGTAGGAATAATTGTATAAGAGAACTATGAATTTAGTGAAGGTAGAGGGGAGAAGAAGGAAAGAGGTGGAGAAGTCTTTGACTTAGCAAATCCAAGGCCATGTTTTGAACCACCATCATCCTTTAAGATAATATTCATCACACCAATAAATCAAGTGAAATGAATTTCTAAGTTCAGAAATGAGACTTTGATGGTGAATATATAGATATATTTATAATCATGAAGTGTGAGGGAGAATAAATCACCTTATGTTGATATTTGTGAGGCTTCAAGATACTCAAACCTCAATTAGAACTCAAGAGAAGGAGATTCGATTGTGTCCTACAGTAACCAACCTCATGCTATTGGTATGCATAGCATATAGGTGGGAAATCCTAATAGGAAGAAGGATGAAGGTTCCCTCATGGAAATAACTATTTGAACAACTGGGCTAACACCTTGGTTTACTCAATAGTTCAAGGATCCCAAGAAAGACATGGAACCTGAGTTCCATTTCGACAACTTGAAAATTAATTAAATATGATTCAATATTTTAAGTGGGTGACTTATGAAAGTAAGGAAGGTGAGAAGATGAAGCCAACTATTTAGATGACTAAGGAATACAATTCCAATGTGGACAATGTGCATCCGTTATCCATTGAAGCATTGAAAATTTATTTTGCACACATTCTACACAACTATCTAATGAAAAGTTGAAGAAGATACAAGTTGACACAATGATCAAGGATAAAGAGATCACCAACTTGCACTACAAGGAAGAGACCTTTTAGCGGAGGTTTCTGGAGTTACAAAATTGGCAAAGCTTGTCAAAAAAAACTTTGCTATAAAATATGTTTTTGATAACGGATGTTTTTGTGAATACTATAATGAAAATTGATTATAACTAAAAAAATATGGGTGGCCGGAGGTGTTAGAGGATGTTTACAAATCAGTTTTTTTTATGAGGAACAAGCCGTGTTGCATACATACATGTACCGCACCAGTGTTGTAGACTTAAATTCAAGCACCGGGGTAGTAAAATATGCAAGCATCACGACAATAAATATTTAAGCACTGATGCTTGAATAGTAAAATGCACCGAGAGAGTTAAAAATAATTAATCAACGAGGATTTCTTCTTAGAACACACTAGTGTGTTATTAATAAGAAGGCATTGGTGTTGTTTAAAATAATATGCACCTATGCATTACTTGGAAAACCCCCCTTGGTGCATTAAAAATAGAAAGAACCAATGCTTTTTAGTAACAAACAAGCGTTGATGCTTATCAATAACACAATAACATCAATGTGTATTAATAAAATAAACATACCGACCATGCTGATTAATAATCCTAAAGCACCGGTGCTTATTAATAACACAAAAGCATTGGTGCTTCGTATAAGCTTAATGCACCGAAGACCAGTTTTTTTATATAATTTTGTGGCATTAAATAAATATTGAAACTCGTATTAATTGATTACATAAAAGCATCGGTACTCATTTCATATGAAATGCAACAATGATTTTTAATATTAAACACTTCGATGAGATTAATAATTAAGATACACCGTGAAACATCGACCCGTGATAGTGAAATTGTTGTTATTTTTTAATTCCATTATTTATCAAAATATTTACATATATCTTATATTTTGATTAGTGAATTTGGATATGATGTTTGGATTAATTCGTTGTATCATATTTTTCATCTCTTCATTATAATATCTAGTCATCCATATATTTAATCAATGATTTAACATTTCACAATGACATTGGACAACGCAATAGAATAAATTAAAACATATTTTATTATATGAATAAGAGGGTCTTTGTAATACAAAATGGGACATGTTGGTGTATATATATGCTTAGTATATTGAACTCATTTATATGTCAATCCGGGATTCGTAATCAAAAGAGTTGTTACACTATATTTGCCGAAAACAGGTAAACTATCTATGTATGTTGTATCTATCTCAATCGGGAAATGATTAATAACATAACACTCTATATCTGAATATTTCATACAACTTCATAAAGATTTTAAAAACTCTCTAACAAACACTCAATTAAAAACATTCTTTCTTAGATAAGAAGTCTATTCATTAGAGGCTCATGAAATGAAGAGACGAACTGAGATCTTGATTCTTGTAGCAATTGAAATAGAAATTAACAATTCAGTTTATTCACTCTTAGAAAGAAACCAATCATAGCCCTATAAATTCCAATCAAACCTTCTTTAATACAGGAAAGAGTCAATATGATTGAGAGGCTTCATTACATGGAGCATGAAGATGAGAGATGAAGTTTTATTGTTCCTGTACCTACTAAGGACATCAAAATCATAAATTCAAAACAATAACAAATGCTTATTCAACAATCCCACACATCTACCCAACTCTTCATTACATGGAACATGAATATGAGAGATGTGCTTCATTACATCGAGAATGAAGATGAGATATGAATTCTTATTGTTCGTGTACCTACTAAGGACATCACAATCATAAATTCAAAACAATAACAAATACTTATTGAACAATCCCAGACATCTATGTAACTCTTGTTAACTAAATATCAATCTGCAGAAATGGAAATAGAATTATCTACTCTGCTCAATGTATAACCATTCACTCACACTGATTCAAAGTTAAATAAATATGTATTGTACTTAGAAAATTTTATGCATTTAAAATCATTTGCAACACACAACTATTAAGTTTTCACTCTTACACAATTAACTTACAACACACAAAGACATGTATAGGGAGGCTTACCTTGGTTGGGGCGGTGGGCCCTTGCCAAATTGACAAGGTAACTCTAAGTAAATTATAGACTAAAACATTTTACTCATACTCATGAATTGCACAAAATAGCATTTTCATTCCTTCAATCGATCGAGTGAATCAGAAGTTCAACATTTCATTTCCTAGCATAACAATGTATATCATTCTCTACTTGCTTACTACTTACTCTATATCATATACACACCATCCATTTTAAACAAGGTTAGCCATTATAACCAAGGTCTGAGGATAATTATCAAATTTTTTCAAAATAATACAATTGGTGATTCATATCGTATCTCAAGGGATGGACTTCATCCTCGTGACATAAAGTGCATGAGTGATGAAGTCTATCGTGGTCTCAAAACTATCTAAAGATAATTCCATCCAACTAATTTCTTGGAATCACCACCAGCATACTCGTTCAACACGTTAATCCTGTAGATATGGGTTTAGTACCAGACTAGCACAATCATAAATATGGGTACCAGACCAGCGCAATGGTGGTACCCGAATAGGCGCAGAGTTGGTACCGAATCACTGCAGAGTACTGGATCAGAAGGAGTATTGGTACCAAATCATTGTAGAGTACCAGATCAGGAAGAGTATCAGAGCATGTAGGGTACTGGATCAACCAGAGTACCATATCAAGCAGTTGTTGCAGTACCAGACCAATGGTAGTACCAGATGAAGCTATTCCTTTTCATGAAGATGCTTAGTAATAGTCAAAGTAATTAAGAGCACAACAATCAACCATTTAATTCCAATTTAATAAAAAAAATCAAACAAATCATGTTTTAACATAGGTTACCTCTCTATGCATATGGACAAGGTCACAAAGTAGGTTTGTGGAGTAAATGGTCAACATATACATATATCATAGGTAAAATATACTCAGATAGATGATAATATAGGATAATAGAAGTGTCAAAATGGAGACTCAACATTTCCCCCATGCTCAATTCATTGCATGTCATGCAACAATGTCAAAACTGATACTCAAAACTTTGAATAATTGAACCATCTCCCATCATGGTTGAACATCATTTATCTGGTTATAGAATGTTGAGACCATAATCTTTACTCCTAAGTTCCTTCTTAATCACCCTGGTGTATTGGATCCAATGTAAAACATTGTTGATTTTAACAGAGACTTCTTCTTGTGCATCTTGTAACCTTAGGTTATATTCTTTCAATTGTGTATTTTCTTCCTTAATATTCCTATCCAACACTTGATAGTTTGTAACCTCCTTTTTCATCTTCTCATTTTGTTTTTTCAAATTACCAACCTTCACTATTAATTGTTGTTTTCTCAGAGAATTGTCAAGATCAGAAGTGGTTGTTTGTTCAGTCACCTCCTCTTGGGCTTCCTTCTCCTTTATTAGACCTCTCAAGTTTTATGTCACTAACCCATCGGTCTCACTAATCGTCCGTCCATAGCAACTTTCTTTCTCTAGAGAGATCAGAATATCAATAGGCTTTCTGGGAGAGAAGGCAAATCTGGAACTATTATCTGTTTGGCCATGCTCCTTTTGGTTCTTCGTACAGGAAGGGAGGCTTCCTCAGATTTGTTGACAGGGGTGGAAGTCTCTTCAAAGAACTTCATATTCTTTTTTTTAATAGAAGTTATAGGCATGCGAACCTATTTTGTTTGTATATATTTGATTTTCACCTTAGAGGACTAAAGTGTAGGTTCTGGAGTTTGTTCTTGTTGAACATTCCTTGTTTCCACTCTGGAGGTCTGAGGTGTAGGCTCTGAGATTTGTTTCTTTTAAACTTTGCATGTTTTACGATCCCCCTTACTTCCACTTGTCACCTTAGTAGTATTCTCCAACTCACTAATCAGATATTGAGGAAACACAATAGCTTCTTCAGGGGTCTTCTCCAACTCATTAATCAATTATTGATGGAACTCAATCATTGCCTCGGGAGAATCATGTGAAACTTCCTTTTGACATGTTTTCTTCCTTTTTCGCCTCTCACTTCACTGAATTTGATTTTTAGGGATTAAGGCTGACTTGGTCATTTATATTGGGCATGCCTCTCCTTCTTAGATGTAGTGGGCTCCTCTAGGATTTGTTCTGCTGGCACACCCTTCTTTTGACACGTTTTCATGCTCTGAATGTTTAGTTCATGGACCTTTTCCAAATTTCTAACTATCTCTTGTGATAATTCAATGGTTTCCTCAGGAGAACTATTTGATCGTTTACCTTTCCCAGAGTCCTTTATCTTCTACCTTTTATTTTTTGGAATTAGGGTTGGACCTATTTTTTTAGATTGGGAGGTTTTCTTATTTTTGGATGTAGTAGGCTACTCCACAACAGACTTATCCTTATCTAATTCATCAATAGGATGGGATGAGCTAGTTGTAACAATAGCTTCTTCCCCCCCTAACTTATTCCCTTTGTTTTTATTTGTCTTTCTACTGGACCCCTCACTACATGCCTTGTTTCATGTTCTTCTATATATTTAGACACTCCTTCTTAAGCAAATTATTTTTGAAGTAGTTGTTTCCAGCTACTGCCTCATTTTCTCAAGGCATGGAAAACCAATAATTTCACTAGGTCATGGTGATGGATACTAGTTTCAGGTTTCTTGGATGTTGATTTAACTCCTCTCACCATTTTATTTAAACTCATCTGGAGGAAGTGGGGAAAATCGATTTGTGGACCTCCTTCAAAATGTGACAAAAGTTTCAAATGGTATAGGAAGTTCATGGAATACCTCCCTTCGCAAGTGAGAAATATCTAGAAACTAATTAGCATCGTCCAATATTCTTCCTTAATGCAACTTCAAGGAATGACCTTATTCCAATCGAGGTCCTGATGCTCCGACCTTTGAAATTTCTAACAAATATTCAAATCAATGATCACCCCCTTAAAGAAATTTTCTCCAGAGGAATGTAAGCATGTAGCTTCTACTATGGTTTCCTACGAAATCATTAATTTCATATCTCCAAATGGAATACTTTCTCTGTCATAGGTCTGCGCAAAAGAAAGAGAAAATCCCTCATGATAGCCTTTGAATTTTTCTAGAAACGGAACCCAGTCGGCCTGTTCAAATCTATCCCTTCAAGATTGATATTCCTGTTTCTCCCTATATAACTGGAACACAGGTTCGTGTCTATCAACCCCCATGCTAGATTAAAACAATTCTTAAAGCGTATGAGGCAATGGAACAAAGGATCGAGGGTTGAGTACTAGATCAATGCAGTCCACGATGGAGTGTCGAAAGAGGATAAGTATGCAAACGATATGAGGGAACATAATCACAGTGTAAATTCAAGTGTTGTGACAATAAAACGGTAAATAACACTCATCTAGATGGCGAAGCCATCCAGAGGAGTGTTTATAAGTTAATATTCATATTTCGATGGTCACATCCATGGTAATGATGGAAGGGTAAGATAAGTTGAATTCATGAGTAAATTATAGACTCGTATGGAGGTTTGTGTCAGATCGTGTTCACGGGAGTGTTGGGAAATGATTACAATAGATGTGGTCATTATGACTGTAATTCACAAGTATGAAATCATCGAACGTCATCGTGATCGAAATAAAATCATAGTTTGACATGCATTAAGATGTGGGTTAAGTCATTTGTATGACATGATATTGGATTATGGGATTTTGGCATTTCTTCACCATATAAATGGAAAGAATGAAGTTGTTCATGTTAGAGGTACAATTACCTCGTACTCTCAACATTTCAGGTGTATAGGAATGATTTCTACATAAGGATATGTATATGAGGGCTTGCAGAAGTTCATGGTAGGATGCATGCAATAATTGAGGACAGGAGGATGTATGAGAGTAACCACATTTTTAATACATAATTAGTCTAATTCCTTAATAAAACATAAAAAATGTTTAGTTCATACCTCCTATTACTTGAAGCATTTATATCGAGCAACAAAAACCTTGAGTATAAGATAAGGACTACCAACACCTCATTACCAGTACTAGATCACACCTTAGTACCAGACCACTACTTAGTGTTGTACCACTACAAAGAGTTGTTGTAGTACCCAACCAACATATACCTTTTCCTTCAGTACTGAATCAACACAGGGGTGAATTTGTTGTAGTGCCAGATCAACGTCGAGTTTTTCCCAGTACTAGAACAACACAGGCCTTCCCCCACAGTACCAAACGAGCACAAAGGTGAACATTTTTACAGTACTAGAACAACGTATGCCTTCTCCTCAAGTATTGGATGAGCACAAAGGTGAACATTGTTTATAGTATCGGATCAACACTGAGTTTTTCCCAGTATCGAAATATCACATGCCTTCTCCCACAATACTGGATAAACACAGAGGCGAACATTTTTGCAGTACCGAAATAGAAAACATATGTTATCCACTACCGGATCACCACAAAATTGTATTCTAATACTCAATGAGAATTAGATAGGGTACCTGGTGGTGGTGTTCTTTAGACTAAAACTTTGTAGGCTGCACTTTGTAGAAATTGTTGGTATTTTTTGATGCTATGGAAGAGAACATGTGATTTAATTATACTAAAATTCCATATAGGTGAAACAAATATCATCACTTGATACAATAACTCTGAATTTGTAGTGGAAGTGTCAGAAAATAAGGAAAAATATTTTAGTGATTGGGCCCCAAGCTCTATAACAAGAAGGTACTTTGTAGCTTGGACAACCTTATGTCAAGATTCAGAATCCTCCTCTTTTTGGAACCAATCTAATCACTTCTCTTGTTTCCACTTCCTTTTTATTATAAAAATAATCCTAACTACTATTATTCTGTGTGTTTTTCTCAAGCCCGGATTAGTTAACGCTCCCTGATGTTTTCAGTTTTATGGAGTTGGAAAAACTTAAAGAAAACTCTATCTACTGTCTTGTGGATTTTTCTCGAGCCCGGGCCAATTCCTACTCGTCGATGTTTTCAATTTTTATGAGACTGAAAAACTTAAAGAAAAATCCATTTAGCTTATTTTCCAAAACTGATCTACTAGGGATGCATAAAGGGGTAGGCCTACACCTAGGAGATTTCCTCCTTATTCATTTATCTACATGAGAACACAATCAACTTTTTGTTTTTTCTAGTAACAACAAAATTTATATCTAATGAAACACATATTTACAGATATGTAAAGAGACAAATTAATTCACACAACAAACTTACTATGGTGGATCAGCAGGAGGAGAAATCCCCATGCTTACCAGTTGCAGTTCAGAATTCTGAAGAACATGTCTAACAAAATCCTCTTTGGATAGAGGCTTATGATAAACCTTCAATCGATGTCCATTCATGAAAAAGGATCTCTGATTCTTATCAATATTATTTATCTTAACTGAACCATTGTCATAAACTGTATCAACTTCATAGGGTCCCAACCATCTAGTAGACAATTTACCCTTAAAATTTTTGAACCTACTATCATACAGTAGGACCCAATCGCCTAACTGAAAATACTTCTTCTTGATGTACTTATCATTCCATTTACTTCCTTGTTCTTGTATAAGGGTGGTCCTTTGAAGAGCATATTGTATGACCTCATCAATCTCATTCAACTATAATAGCCTCTGTTTTTTAGTTTCATCCAAATCCATCCCTAGTTGCATGGTAGTCCGAAAGGTTTTCACTTGAAATTATATGGGAAGCAACACCTGCTTCCCATATACCAACTCATAGGGTTTATGGCCTATTGTGTTTCTCCAAGCTATCATGTTGACCCATAAGGCCTTGAGAAACCTATCAAGCCAGTCTTTGTCATATAGTTGAACAATCTTGGTAAGAATAGATTTTATCACCTTGTTAGTTCATTCCACCTATCCATTTGCTTGAGGGTGATAAGGTGAAGATTTTATATGTTTGATTTTATATTGTTCAGTAAGAGATTTGACCAAATTGGAGGTGAATTGGGTTCCTTGGTCAGTTATTGTTTCTCAAGGAACACCAAAGAGAGTAAAGATTTCTTCAGAGAGAAAATCTACAACAGATTGTTCATTAGAAAAATATAAAGCTTTAGCTTCCACCCATTCTGTCACATGATCTGTGCAGACCAAGATGTACTTCTTCCTTCGATACATAGCGTTAATGGTTCCTAAAAAATCCAAATCCCATTTCTCAAAAGGTTCAATTACTACCTAATCTTGGAGGGGAATCTCATCGACTACAGTAGGTTTTCACATCCTTTGACAATCATCACAGCTGGCCACATACTTCTTTGCATCCTTGAAAATAGTTGACCAATATTAGTCGGATTTTAAGTTCTTGTATGTTGTTCTTTTATCAAAAAAATTCCCCCCACATGGACCATCAGGACAGGCTTTGAAGATATCATGCATTTCATCCTCTCGAACAAACCTTTTGATCACCAAATCATGCCTAGTTTGGTATAAACAATCATCATACCACATGTAATTGGCACTTAGCTTGATAATTCTCTTTTTTTCTCAGGAGGACAGATTCTGAGGTATATTTCATGTTACAATATAGTTGGCTACTTTTGCATACCAATGAATGTAAGTAGAAAATTGAAAATAGATTCTCATCTGGAAAATTGTCATCTACTAGCATATTATCACATGTATGAATGAGTCTATACAAGAAATCAACAACTAAATTATCTCTTCCATGCCTATCAATAATGGTGATATTGAATTGTTGCAGTAATAATAGCCATCTAGACACTCTAGCATTTGTAAGAGGTTTTTTCGTCAAACATCTGATGGTTGAATGGTCGGTATGTAAAAAAAATTCAAACCTTGTTATGTAGTGTCTAAACTTATTAATGGCATGTACTACTGACAATAATTTGTTTTCAATCATAGTGTAATTTACTTTAGTAGGTGAAAGATTCTTTCAGACAAAGTATATATCATATGGAATCTGGCCTTCCCTTTGTCCTAAAACAACCCCCAAAGTTGTATTTGAGGAATCTATGAAAATATGAAAAGGAAGAGACGAATTTGGTCCTCTTAAAACAGGGGCACTTGAAAGCCTTGTTTTTAAAATTTCAAAAGAAATTTGACATTGTTCATTCCATCAAAATTCATCCTCTTTTGTTAACAGTTTGAACAATGGGGTATCTAGGTTTGTAAAATTTTGAATGAACCTCCTATAGTAAGTAGCATGCCGTAAAAAGATTTTGACTTCATTCTGTGAGCTAGGGAATTTGATTTTAGAAATGATGTCAATCTTGGCAGGGTATACCCTTATTCCAGTACCAAAGATGTGATGACCTAAATCAATTCCTTCAGTGAGAATCATTCTAGATTTTTCATGACTAAGGGAAAGGTTGGTTTCTTTACACCTAATCAATACTTTCTCCAAATTTTCCAATGCTTGTTGGAAATCATCCCCATATACTGTGAAGTCATCCATGTAGAATTCTACATAGTCATGGGTCAAATAAGAGAAAATGGCCAAGACAACCCTTTGAAAAGTAGCAGGGGAATTACACAAACCAAAAGGAAGAACCCTATAAGCATAGGTACCCCATGGGAAAGTAAATGTGGTTTTGTCCTGATCTTCTGGTGAAATTTGGATCTGATTGTAACCACTAAACCCATCCAAGAAATAAAAATACCTCTTCCCAAACAAAGTGTCCAAGACCTGGTCTATGAAAGGAAAAGGAAAGTAATCCCTGTAGGTAGCCTTGTTCAATTCTCGAAATTCCACACAAATCCTCCATTTACCATTTTTCTTAGGGACAATAACTAATGGGGATACCCACTTGCTATCTGATATAGGATCAATAAAATTGGCATGCATGAGTTTCTGGAGTTCTTCTTTCACTATGTCTTTTAATGTTGGATTAATTCTTCTCTAGGCTTGCCTAACAAGTCTGATTTGCTCATTAGTGTAGATATGATTCATACAAGTTTTTGGGTGAATCCCTTTCATGTCGGAGTAATCCCATGCAAAAGCACAAGATTGTCCTTGAATCATTTGAATCAATTTTTGTTGTTGATCTATTTCTAAACTAGCATTGATGTACAAGGATTTTCCATGGCTGATTTCAACAGCCTGGACAACTGATTCTTTACCTTCATCTAATTGTGAAATGGTGGCTACTGTAGAGGTGGAGGGGTGCCAGATTTCCTAGAATTCAGAGATGAAGATATGTGTGTATTCAGGAAAATATTGAGGGTATTCAATGCAATATGTATCAGCCAAAAATAGGCTTAATATTTGTTCTTCTTTTTTCTCTTGAACTCATTTTACTTGTTTGAGTGTTAACAAGGGATGAGTGCAGTCCTCCTCCCCATAGGGAATATCCAACCATAGATTAAATTCAATGGTTGTTTGGGCACGAGGAAAGAGAATATTTTTTTGAATTTGGGTGCCATTGAAAATTGTCATCTCTCCAGACCGACAACTAATAAACGCATCACCAGTGGCTAACCAAGGTCGACCAAGCACTATTGGATGTCCTAGTTTGGAGGATTTGGAATGAATCACTAAGAAATACATAGGGTATTCCCAAGAGGCCAAAGTGATTGTTACATCATCTAGACTAACTGTTGGGATGATGAATGAATTGTCTGCTAATTCCAACAAAGTTTGTGTTGGTCTTAGGTGATTTAGTTGTAGCGTTTTCATGGTGTCAACTGGCATAAAATTTATTGTTGCTCCTAGATAAATAAGTGTGTTTGGAAAAGAAACACCATTAATCTCTATGGTCACCACTAGATTTCCTGGATCATTGTATTCGGATGGCATTTATGATATAAATTCTGATAATTGTCCAACCACCTGTATTAAAGAAAGCTTCTTCCTCTTCCTACCTGGCCTTTTAATGCAAAGATCCCTTATAATCTTAGCATAAATAGGTATGTCCTTGATGGCCTGAAGTATGGGAATCTTTACACATATGTTTCTAAGTTCAGTCTCTAGATTATGCCCTAGAGGTACCTCATATTTCTTCACAAGTTACCTTTCTGGATAAGGAGGAGGATTAGTTTCTTGAGGTATTTCTGCTAGGTAGGAAGTGTGAGGAGGAATTTCTTGTTGTACATGGGTGTTTCTTTGTTCATCTGATTGGTTATCCATTTGTTATTCTCCTTGAACTACTTGATTATATATTTTTTCTTCTTCTTGAACTGCTTGATTATCTACTTGTTCTTCTTCTTGAATAACCACGGTAGGATTTGGTTTATTCAAAACCCTCCATGATCTTAATTCAATTCCATTAAATGAAGCAAGAGTTATAGCATAAGTGGGGAAGGTTTGTACTTAAAGATTTTGTACACACTGTGTAGGTCTATTATTTTGATTAGGAATGGGTTTTGCAAGAATTGGGGTAGGCGGAGGAGGGTTTGGGATAGGTGCAACTTGCATTTTTTGTTGAACATTTGGGTTCATAGGCAGTGCAAGTTGTTACTACATTTGTGGAGGTGGAGGAAGAGCTGGGGGATTAAATCCTAGTAGCAACTAAGATATATTGGAAGGGTATTGTGGGTAGGTGGGAAAGGTTGTTGGTTGAAAGGTAACATTCCCATATGTAGACCCCCTCCATCCTTTTTTCCAAGGATGGATTTGTGGTTGTCGAGGTGACCATTCAGGAGAAGAAATTGGAGGTACCCATTGTTGTTGTGAATATTGTGTGGTAGGATCTACAAATATATTAGGATTTTGTTGTCTCCATGCACTCTTGGGGGGATATGATGTTTCCTGAGGTTCTCCCCCTCCCTTGAAAATGGGTGTTAGTCCAGGTAAAGAAGGGAACTCATTGGTAGGGTGATATTATGTACAAAGGCCACATATTTTGATAACATTAATGGGACATTCCTTTTCAGGATTCTTTTTCCTACACCGAGGACATAAAATTGCCAAAGTAGCATTTTATTCTTCTTGTTTTCTTTTAATTTTAATAGTATGAAGTTGGGAGATGATGGTGTTGATGATGTTTGTTTTGAATTTTTCTAGTAGATTCCCCAATTCTATCCTAGTAACACCTCCTGGTGTGGTTTTGGTAATTATGTTTATAGAATCCCTTACACTTTTTCCTGTTTTGGCTTGACTGCAGGAGTATCTCTTACAATACTCTACAATGTTTGCAAATGGATTTTGGTACACATCTCCAGAGATCATGAGGTTTAGTACCTCAATCCAGTCATCCCTCACAACTTTTAGGAAGATGATCCTAATTGTGGCTGTGTCTAAGACAATTTTTTTGTCTTTTGGTAGTTGTATAGGAACCTTTCTAGGTAATCTTCCAAACTTTCCTCCTCATACCGTTGAATTTTAAAAATGTCATTCCTAGCATCCCTAGGTTTGCAATAATCTTGATATTTTTGGAGTAAAGTCTCCTTCGTACCATTCCAATATAATATAGTGTGTTCTCCTAGGCTCATAAACCACCTTAATGCCGAGTCTTTTAGTGTGGCTGGAAAAAGTTTTAGTTTTTGTGCATTATCAGTGTAATTATAACTCCTACATAGTATATCGAATCCAAACAAAAATGAATTAGGATATTTTGTTGACATACCATGGAAGAGAGGCAGCGAGGATAGTAGAATATTCTTCATAGAAATGCCTCTGGCGATGTCTAATATTGGGAATCCAAATGTCTTTGTTTCATTGTTTGCATTTCCGTCTTCATCTGCCATGTCTCCAAATAATACATTGTAGGGTGTTGGTGATGTCTCCCCAGTAAGTGATGGTTCAACCACTGGGTTGTTTGGTATATCCAATTGTTCCAATACCTTGTGCGTTGCCCCAATGGTAGATGCATCTTCTTCTATCACTACCTCTGTCTATTTTCCAACTCCTCCTTCTGATGGGGTTGTCAGTGCTTCCCTTCTTGCTTGTTGTATTATGATTTTAATCTAAACAATGGCTTTAGATTTAGTGCCTTTGGCTATTGTTTCAATTGTTGAATTTAAAATTTCTCCTCTAAGAATTGTTCCTGCACAATTTTTAGTTGAATTAGTGTCGGGGGGGGGGG
>ML784958.1:598563-609854 GCA_009831015.1 Picea engelmannii
AGCACCCACTTGAACCTTTGAGGACACCAGTCCTCCCTAGCTCCTCCCAACCACCCTGAAATATAAATATTTTCTACTGAAACTTATTACAGTGATATGATGTTCAACAATGGCTTACCAGACTCATCACTGTTCTGCTGCATATCGTTGCTCTGTCTGCCTTATTGCCTTTATGCACCCATCACTTGTACTGTCGGTTCTTCCGATTTTTGTGCTCTATGCGCCATGTCCAATCACTGCACAGTTCCTCTTCTATACTATTCAGCTGCTGCAATCTCCTCCTTCTTCACACATGAATCAATTTCACCACCAACAACCACAAAAAAAACCAACAGCAACAACAACCCCATCTCTTCTCTGTATTGTGTATTTATAGCTTCTGTGCACCTTGTGCATGCAATGTTTGCAATGCCTCTGCATGCTGACTCCACGTTGTTATTCTCCACCTCTCAAGTTCTCTATCTGATCATCATCATGACTCTTCAGCTTCTCTAGCCATTTTCCCATGCGTTCAACATCACTGGATGTTATGTTGAGATTCCTCAGCCTCTTTGGCAGTTGAGACTCTTCGTCTTCTCTGTGACAGTCGAGCTCACCTTCTCTGTTTTAGTTTCAGTCTTCCACGCTCATCCATATTTCAATCCCTTCTAAGAATAGTATTCCTTCACTTGGACGAAGCTTGGAGACTCCTCATCTCCTATGGCGATCACACAGGGGTCTCTTCGAATTCTCTAGTAGACGCCATCAATGGTTTCTGGTAGTTTCACTGTGTCGTGCATTAGTAGCCCTCTGATCAACACTTGATCTGACGGTTCATATTACATCACGGTTTCACCTATCATGATATCAGGATTCCTGATGTCAATAATATTTGGCATGTCCAACTCTCAATCCTCTATGCCTCTCCATTGACTGGAATCAACAGTCCAGATCAAAGCTTGATCTGACGGTTCATATTACATCGCGATTTCACATATCGCGATATCGAGATTCCTGATGTCAATAATTTTTGACATGTCCAACTCTCGATCCCCAATGACTCTCCATTGACTGGAATCAACGGTCCAGATCAAAGCTTGATTCAATGGCTGTGATTTAAGTCACTATTTTTCCTATCGCGAAATCGAGATTCGTGTAGCATTGTTTCTTTGACATTTCCAACACGTGATCCTCAAAGCTCCGAAGTGGTGTCCATCTGCTGACGTCACATGTGGATTGACACATGTTGAATACTGCCATGTGTCACTATGATTCGTGACTTACATGTGCCTTAAATGTTGAATCAGTCTGACACTTGTCATTACCTGGTTGTGCCACGTGTTCCTAGCTGATGTTAGTCAGGTCGATGGTCTAGATCACATCTTGATCTGACGGTTCAGATTTAGTCAGGATTTCACTCATTGTGATTTTGGGATTCTTGATGTCAATATTCTTTGACATCTCCAACACTCGATCCTCGAAACTCCGACAGGGAGTCGGATCAATAGTCCACATAACACCCTGAGATGGACGATCCTCATGCTTCCGGGATTTGTGAGCCCTCTGCTCCTTTCACTTTTAAAGATCGTGTAGGTTTTCCTCGATCCAACGGTGGTTGGACCCTCTGCTCAAATCTGACGTCTCTAACTTCAATTACCCCTCCGTCTAAGCTCCTGGTCCACGTGACCTCCCCCTATATGATTGCAGCCAAACCTCCTCATCGGGGTTTTGGACTTTCCAATGTCAAAACATGTATGTCCTCAGGATTCACGATCCCTCGAATCCCGACACGCTCTTTACACACTATCTCTCCTGGCTAGGCTCCTGGCCCATATGACCATTATCATCATGACCGCAGTCTTACCACTCTTAGGGGTTTCAATCTTTTCAATGCCACAATGCATTGGGTCACGGGATTCCCGATATGTGAAACGCTGATGATTCAACCCTCCTTTCGGGATTTTACCTTGGATTTTCTTGATGGTAAACCTCGTGCAGCTCCTGTCCGATCTGACGACTGATGAGATTTCTGAATGAGATCCAACGACTCTTGATCTCTCCCTTTTGTAGAATTCTCCTAGGCTCCTCCTGGATGTAGAAACCAACGGTCTAGATCTTCTTCTTCAGCCGATCTGACGATGGTTGTGCTCCCTCCTGAGCTTTGCACACCTTCCTCTCAACCTTGGGAGAATTACCAGTTCTCAAAGGCCTCGACCTTTGTCTTCCTTCTCCTCTGCGAACTCCTGTATCTTGAGCTTTGTTGCGCACGTTCTCCTCGACACTGTTCCTCCTGATCTTACGTTGTTCTTGTTTTTCCATCGATGCACACTCTGATCCTGCCATCTTCACTATTGTACTTGTCATCAGTACTGTTGTACTTGCCATCAATGACAAGCTTACATTGTCTGTAAAACATACCAAACATCCTATGCACTATCTCTTCTGATCTTATCGAGGTTGCTCTGCAGCTTCTTCCCAAAATACTTCTGGTGCCCGTCTTTTACATTCTTCTTGTATTCATGCCATCTTCATTGCTGTACTTTCCATCAATGATAACCTGTTAAACATTTCCAACAAACCATTCACTCACACTGATTCAAAATCAAATAAATCTGTATTGTACTTAGAAACGTTTATTCATTTGAAACCATTTGCAACACTGAACTATTAAGTTTTCACACTTACAAAATTAACTTACAACACACAAAGACATGTATAGGGAGGCTTACCTTGGTTGGGGCAGTGGGCCCTTGTCGAACCAACAAGGTACCTCTAAAAAAATTATAGACTAAAACATTTTACTCATACTCATGAATTGAACAAAATAGTATTTGGATTCCTTCAATTGATCAAGTGAATCAGAAGTTCAACATTTCATTTCCCAGCATAAGAATGTATATCATTATCTCCTTGCTTACTACTTACTCTCTATCATCTACACAACATTCATTTTAAAGAATGTTAGCCATTATAACCAAGGTCTGAGGATAATTATCAAATGTTTTCAAAATAATACAATTGGTTATTCATATTGTATCTCAGGGGATGGACTTCATCCTCATCACACGAAGTGCATGAGTGATGAAGTCTATCATAACATACAAACTATCTAAGGATACTTCCATCCAACTAATTTCTTGGAATCACCACCAACATACTCGTTCAACACGTTAATCTTGTAGACAGGGGTTTAGTACTAGACTGGCAGAGTCATAAATCTGGGTACTGGACCAGCGCAATGTTGGTACCAGAATAGGCACAAATATTGTACCAGAATAGGCATAGAGATGGTAATGGAATATTAGGTGTAGAGATGGTACCGAATCACTGTAGAGTACCGAATCAGGAGAAGCATTGGTACCAGATCACTGTAGAGTACTAGATCAGGTGGAGTACCAGATTAGGCAGAGTACCAGATCAAGATGAGTTCTAGATCAAGAGGTTGTTGTAGTACTAGACCAGTGGTAATATCAGAGATTATTCATGAGGCTATGCCTTGTCATGAGGCTGCTTAGTAATAGTCAAAGTAATTAGGAGCATAATAATCAACCATTTAATTCCAATTTAATAAAAAAAATCAAACAAATCATGTTTTAACATAGGTTACCTCTCTATGCATATGAACAAGGTCACAAAGTAGGTTTGTGGAGGAAATGGTCAACATATACACATATCATAGGTAACATAGACTCATATAGAGGACAATATAGGATAATAGAAGTGTCAAAAGGGAGAATCAACAGGAAACTTATCGGTAATCCCTTTTCTTTCAATTGGGACACTATGTCCATTACATTAAACAAAAATATCTGATTTTCAAAGGCAAATATTTCAAAATAATGCAATTGCAACTTGCATTGATATCCAAATATATAGGTCATTATTATTCACTAGAACTATTGTTAGTACTTGAGTTACTTCCATGCCTTTGGTTATTTTGTTGAATGCTTGGTTGACGGCCTTGATTGTTTTCTTCTTCTTCAAGTTTCATATACAACCATAAAAATAAATTGTAATGAGCCTATCTACATTGGTGAGAATAATGAAAATTGAAATAAATAATATACATGAATGTCAATTGAAAAGCGATGTATTTGCAAAGTAAGAATTGACTCATGAATCATACAGATATGTTCAAAATCAAATCTCATGCCTTGTTTCAACAATTCCTCTATTGGCTCAGTTTGATACTCTGTTTCTTGCAAGTTTTATACCCCATAATAAATCATAAATTTAATATAAAGTATTATTTTTGTTTAATTAATTACAAAATGATAGAAGTAAATCAACATAGATTATACTTACAAATTCCACAATTAATTTTTGATATGCCAACATATACTCAAAACCCTTAATTAACCCAATGTCAATCACTTTTTCTGATGGCTCTTCTTTGTATGTTAGCACATGTTTGAGTACATTCAAGGATGGTTGTTGTAAAACAACTTAAAATATACAAAAAAAAACCTTAAAGTGTTATAAGGAAATAACAATTACTCACAAACTTTGTTATCAACCCTTTTCTTCCTTGAAGTCCAGTTTTATGTGCAGAATGAGTTCCATTTTCTTTTCTTTTATGTAAGAGAATATTTTAAAATCAATATTTAATGCCAAATTAGTTATTTGTACCTAATATAAAAGTGCAATGATTACATACATTTGAAGTACCTTGTTGCTAAGATAACTCCTCCTGCGATGCAATTATGTCCATTTATTTGACCATCTCCTTGTACACTTTTTTGGACATTCCTACTGACATATTTCAGATATCATCTCATTGGTCCTCTCAGATTTTTTTAGGGTCCTAATCTACACATAGGTATAATAATATATTCGGATGTAATAAAGGTCAATATTAATAAGGCCTTGCAATACAATAGAATAAGTTGAATGTAAGAAGACCTAATAGAAGATTCTGCTTCTAGAAGGATCTTCCTCTAGATGCTTCTTTTGATAGACATATTTAGTATAAATAGGAGTCGAGGGTATGGGAACCCTATCCTGGAGATTATTGTAATAGAGCTATGCTCGACTGGAGGTTTCCCCCTCGAAGAGGCCCGTGAACATTGCTCTCAGAATCAAAGTGTTATTTTTGTTGTTATTCTTATATCATTTCAGTTTTATTATGGTGATTGTTCTAGCTATATTGTTGTTATTCTGCCATTTCTAGCATTTTATTTATGTTCTGCATATGTTTTATATCAGGTATATTACAAGTGGTATCATAGC
Source organism: Picea engelmannii (assembly GCA_009831015.1). Classification (NCBI taxonomy): domain Eukaryota; kingdom Viridiplantae; phylum Streptophyta; class Pinopsida; order Pinales; family Pinaceae; genus Picea; species Picea engelmannii. The sequence continues at coordinate 603,772 of ML784958.1, forward strand.
ACTTTCCTTGGCAGAAATTGTAGGTATAGTTTTTTTCAGGGTAGAGACGTATTCTGGCATCTTTAAGCCACAGAGATCTCTCATTATGAGCATAAACCCACGGTTGAGGTATTCATACATGCAGGAAATACAAGTGGTTCTTAAGCGCACATCTGTTGGTTACCCTTATAACCCTTATTGGTACCCCTTCAAGTGGTAGAGCATCAGACAACACCTTTGTATGGATCTACCTAGATTTCCTAAAGCCCTCTTTAGATAAATCGATCGGTCGCCTGACTACTATAGTGTCAGTAAGAAACACACTCGAGAAGATACTCTCTAGTACCTGGGTAGTCGGGTAGTACGGCTAAGGGTATGGTCTATCCTGCTTAGTTAGTGCCCTAAGATATTGGGTCGAGTACTACTTTTGGATCCCGCACGTATATCAGAGAGAAAGGATGATTTTAGGGGCTAAATTTCGCTCATGGGCTAATTTTCCATGGTTTTTAAAAAAATGAGATTCGTTATTTTAAAAATGATTTGCCCAGATTCTCTAGGATAAAATTATTTGACCTTAAAAATCGCCAAAATTTTATAAAAACTATATAAAATCCTTATAAATTTGAATATTTTTACAAAAATGTTGCCAAACATTTATAGTTGGCATATGAAGGATTAATAAGATTCGCCAAGGTTTTTATATTTTAAAATAAATTTTCATCCTTGAAATCATCCCTGTCAGAGAGCTATAGCACATGACAAACCCTTGTCTGTAGAACCCTTGAATACCTAACCCTTGGGGACAGAAACATAAACAAATTAAAATAGACAAGATCTATTGTCGCACAACTATGTTTGGGTTGCCAAGTAACTACCCATTTCTTCCTGGTTAAGCATTTGGGCATTTCATCACTGCAATATTCTTTAGACCGGAGTATAACTCCACAGGTGTAAAAAAAAAAAAAAAAATTCTGGAAATATTTTCACCATTATTTGAGACCTATTCCATTGGATTCATCTCTTCACCCTTATCACATTCATACATATCATTTTTCGGCAAATTGTTTTACCCCACCCGCCCCTTTTCGGTTCCCTCATCCTCATTGCCCATACCCGTAGACAAGACTTGGAAGCTTGCTTCAATACATTGCAATCTAGTCCTACCGAGACCCAACAAGAAGTGAAACAACTCAGTGCCAATGTTGTCGCCATCAATACAACCATGCAATCTTCAATGGAGGAAATCAAACAAGACCTAACAACCCATATTGAATCTGTCTTTCCGACACTCGACACCAAGTTGCATATCCATACAAATAACCCTTCCTCTGACTCACCTCCATATACTGAAGGTGAACATTCCTCTCATTCCCATAACTTTCAACACCATCACTTTCAACATGACCTACACCTTCTGTGGGTGGATGTGAACAAATTTGATGTCTCAGACCCCACTGGTTGGGTAACCCAAATGCAACAATATTTCTCTTTATACGACATTACAGATGACTTGGCAAAAATCTGGTATGGTGTTCTCCATCTAGATCAAGAACATTGGCAATGGTGGCAATGAAGAAAAACTTTCCGTCAAGGGTATATTTCTTGGACACACTTTGTGGCAGAGCTTTATGAACGCTTTGACACTGACACCAACCATTTGGGTCATTTGACAAATTTGAAACAATCAGGAACAATGGAAGACTTTATAACTTCCTTTGAGCGCATGGCTTTTCGAACAGAGGGCATGTCTGATGCCTTTTTTTGAGAGTGTTTTATCAGTGGCCTCAAGGATGAGATTTGGGCCCATGTCCTCATGGCTTTGCCTCAGAGTCGGGTGGAGGCTACTAAAAGAGATAAAGAAAAAAAAAAATTGTATCTTCTCAAAACCGAAAAGCCTCCTTTATCCCTCGCCCTAAACCAGTAAATCCCACTACTCCCTCTTCTCCACTAATGATCCAAAAATTGACCAGGGCTGAAATGGCTGAACTCCAACTAAAAGGCCTTTGTTATAATTGTGATGAAAAATATTTCTTGGGCCATAAATGAAAGGAACAAAATATTTTGATGTCCATATCCGAGGATATTTTAGAAGAGGATGTTGAAACTCCGTTTGTGTCTAAGTCACATGAAACCACTGACATAACCCCTCCCTTAGACCCGCTCGAAGTATAACCAGTGATTTCCCTCAATGCTCTCACTGTCTTCTCTACTCCCCAAACCCTCAAGCTAATCGGTTACATCAAGTATTGGAAGGTCATCATTCTGGTTGATAGTGGAAGCACCCATAATCTTATTCATCACCGCATTGCCCAAGAAACTCATTGCTACATCCATTCCATCAATAATTTCCCAATCATGATTGTGAATCGTGGCTCCATGAAATGTGGAGGGCGTTGTGAAAATGTGCATCTCTAAATTGGTGACTACCACCTGAAATCTCATATGTTTTGTATCGACATGGGTGGTTGTTACATTTTGTTGGGTGCATACCAGCTAAGGACTTTGGGTCCCATTCTCATGGATTTTAAGGAATTAACCATGCAAATTGATAGGGAGGGCTACCAATATAAGTTCCAAGGCATCACTGTCGGTTCACCTGAGATCATTAGTTCCTATCGCATGGAAAAGATGCTCAAAAAATATCATCCTGGTATTATTTCCCAACTCCATGCCATACAAGCAACAAAGACACCCTCGGTGCCGCAATACCTCCAAACCATCCTTTCTAAACATAAAGTGGTATTTTCCACTCCCTAGGGACTCCCTCCTTCCCATGGTGTTCATGATCATTCCATTCCCCTTGTACTCAGAAGCCTTCCTCCCAATATTCATCTGTATCATCACCCCTTTTCCCAAAAAAATGAAATTGAGAAAATGGTCCAGGAACTCCTGAATCCAGGCATTATCCGCCCTAGTATGAGCCCCTAATCATCTCCTGTGGTCATGGTCCTGAAGAAAGAAGGTTATTTGTGAATGTGTCCTGACTTCCATGCCCTCAACAAACTTACCATTAAAGACAAATTTCCCATTCCTGTCATTGATGACCTCCTGGATGAATTGAGTGGCCCCCAATTCTTTACTAAACTTTATCTTCATTCAAGCTACCACTAGATATGTATTAAAGAGGCAGACATTCCCAAGGCTTCCTTTAGAACTCATGAGGACCACTATGAGTTTTTGGTCATGCCCTTTGGCTTGTGTAATTCCCCCTCCACCTTCCAAAGCCTCATGAATTATGTCTTCCATAATTTTCTACTTCATTTTGTCTTAGTTTTCTTTGATGATATCCTCATCTATAGAAAAACCTAGACAGACCATCTTTCTCATGTGGACCAAGTTCTCCATCTACTCTCTCAACACCAACTTTTCCTGAAACAGTCTAAATGTTCTTTTGGCGCCTCCGAAGTAGAGTACTTGGGTCATCTGGTTGGCAAGGAGGACGTCAGGGTGGATCCTAAAATGATTGAATCTATGCAATACTGGCCTCACCCAAATACTCTCAAATGTTTGTGTGTATTTTTGGGCTTAACAAGTTATTATCGCAAGTTTGTTAAGAATTATGGAAAGATTGTAGCACCTCTCACTACTCTCCTAAAAAAGAACTCTTTCACTTGGACTCCATCCACTTCACAAGATTTTCAAACCTTTAATATGGCCATGTGCACCACTCCAGTCCTAGCCCTTCCTGATTTCCCAAAGGCCTTTGTCTTGGAATGTGATGCTTTAGGAAAATTAATTGGTGATGTCCTAATGTAAAAGGGCCAGTCTTTGGTCTTTACCAACAAGCAACTATCTGAAAGAAATCTGGGCAAATCAATCTATGAAAAAGAAATGTTGCTTATTATGCATGCCATTGATCTGTGGTGCCCTTATCTATTGGGGAAATGCTTCCAAATTAAGATAGGCCATCAAAGCCTCAAGTATTTTTTGGAACAACACATTTCCTCCCCGGAGAAACAAAAATGGGTGACTCAGCTCTTTGTATATAATTATGAGATCACTTACAAGAAAGGCAAAGACAACGTGGTTGCGAATTCACTATCCTGAAAATATGAAGATGAAGGATCCCTTTTTTCTCTTTCCTTCATTGTACTAGATTAGCTCCAAGCCGTTCACTGAGAATGGCTACAAGATCTCAAAAGTTCGCATCTGATCCAACAATTGTAGTCCGATGCTCCAACTTCCCCAGGGTACTCTTGTCTCCATGATGAGCTTTGATACAAAGGCCATTTCTATTCAAGTAAACAATCAAATCTTAAATCCATGGTACTTTCTGAGCTTCATGCTACACCCATAGCGGGGCACTCTGGGTTCACCAAAACATATGACAGGTTCAAACGTTCTTTTTTCTGGGATGGTATGAAACAGGACATTTGTAATTTTGTCATTGAATGTGATGTGTGTCAACGCAACAAGGGAGAAATAGTCAAATCTTTGGGCACACAACAACTGCTTCCAATTCCACCTGCTATTTGGAGGGATATCTCTATGGATTTTATTACAGGCATACCCAAATAGGGAAATAAATCAGTCATCATGGTGCTTGTTGATCTCCTTTCCAAGTATGCTCACTTTTGCGCTCTTCAACACCCGTTTACAACATCCACGATGGCTCAGGTTTTCATGGATAAGGTATTCAAGCTTCATGGCATGCCACACTCTATTGTTTCTTATCGCGACCCAACTTTGACAAGCAATTTTTGGCAAGAACTATTCAAGCTACAAGGCACCCAATTGCATCTCAGCACAACTTATCATCCCCATACTAATGATCAAACGAAAGTTGTCAACAAGTGTTTCGAAACATATTTGAGGTGTTTTTCCTTCGAAAAGAAAAATCAGTGGGCTCAATGGTTACCCCTAGATGAATGGTGGTACAACACTTCATATCATACATCTACATGTATGACTCCTTTTGAAGCGGTATATGGACAAAATCCACCTTCATTTCTCTCATACTTACCTGGTGTCTCGAAGGTCGAGGCGGTTGACCAAACACTTACAGTTCGAGAGGATATTCTTTATACCCTGAAAAAGAATTTTTTCATGGAACAGAATCACATGAAACATCAAGTAGATCAAGGTCACTCTAAACGTCAGTTTGTAGAAGGGGATGAGGTGTTTCTTCGACTGCAACCTTACAAGAAAAATTCCCTCAAGGTCGAGCATTGTCAGAAGCTAGCGCCCAAATTTTATGGTCCTTATACCATTCTCAAGCATGTGGGACAGGTGGCCTATCAGTTAGCTTTGCCCAGTCATTCAAAGCTACATCTTGTTTTTCATGTTTCATGCTTAAAGAAGGTGATTGGAACTAAGTGTCAAATTCAAACCAACCTTCTCGAGCTAGCCAAAAAAGGATCCATTTGGCTACAACCACAAGCAATTTTGGACCAGCGTGAGTGTCGTCTGTGTTAGAGAACTATCAAGGAAGTGTTAATCCAACGGAAAGATACAACTCCAACATATGCCACTTGGGAACCAACTACCATTTTGTAGCAATTTCCACATCTCAAGCCTTGAGGACAAGGTTGTTTTTAAGGGGGAGGACATGTTATGGTCCTAACCCGCACATAGGTAGAACAATATATTCAGATGTAATAAATATCAATATTAATAAGGCCTTGCAATAAAATAGAATAAGTTGAATGTAAGAATACCTAATAGAAGCTTCCACTTCTAGAAGGATATTCCTCTAGATGCTTCTTTTGATAGACATATTTAGTATAAATATGAGTCAAGGGTATGAGAACCCTAGCTTGGAGGTTATTGTAATAGAGCTCTGCTCGACTGGAGGTTGCCCCCTCGAAGAGGCCCATGAACATTGCTCTCAGAATCAAAGTGTTATTCATGTTGTTATTCTTATATGATTTCAGTGTTATTGTGGTGATTGTTCTGGTTATATTGTTGTTATTCTTCCATTTCTAGCATTTTATGTATGTTCTGCATACTTTTTATATCTGGTATATTACATATTTTCATAATTTTCCTGAAAAAATAACATGACAATAAAGTGTTTTTATATTGATATATGAAAACTAAATATCATAAAATTGATATATTAATAAATAATACTTTGTAATATATATATATATATATATATATAT
>ML784958.1:623008-649427 GCA_009831015.1 Picea engelmannii
CCAACTGAGGAATAGATCCATTTCAGAGTATCTCATTAAATGGAGGAAACTACCGGCTGAAGATTCCACTTGGGAAGATGAGTCTTTTATATAGAAGCATCCAGAGTTACTCAAGCGTTGTGGACAACTGATGCAGGAGAATCTACAACTCAATCAAGCGAGCCAGCATGGAGCGGAGAACAGCTGGACAGCGCCAGCACATATTACTATTGAAAATACTTTGGAAATTTTGTTGCGCCGCCATTTAAATGAAGGCATTCATATGAAGCGCACTTGTATTGTATTGTAGATAGGAAGGCATTTAATAGTCATAATGCCGGTAGATAGGAATTCATTGTAGATTAGAGAGTTTTTCTTTCGAGAGGGAAAACGGAATATAGGCACCCTCCTTTGTGTTGTTGTAATACATTCAGATTATTAAGGTATTCAGCATTAGCGTTCAGGAGCAAGAAGAGAGCAACTCAGAGAACTGTTGAAGGATCCCCATGTACAGACATTGAATTAATAGGAAAGCTTTGATTCAATTCCATGGATGTGATTATTCTCTGTGTGTTGTTGATATTATGTTGTTGCATATTTGCTTCTTGTTTTTCCTATTGTCTATATGCTGCATATGTGATTGCATGGTAGGTTTGAAACCTGAGGGAATGAGAGAATGAGTCTCAATCGTTTCTCTGTCTAAGCCAGGAGATTCCTGCATAGAGTGCAGTGGAATTCCTCCGCATAGAGTGCGTTGAGGAGGCTGGACAGTTAAACTCTCATTTTCGTTTGCCCAGAAGTGGTGTTGAGTTATTCGAACCGTGCAGGTGAAGAGCAGGTTGAATTGAAGTCTCAGAGACAAACCTGGGAAGAGGAGAACAGGAAATCCTTGATTCAACTCCATGGATGTGTTTATCCTCTGTGTGTTGTTGGCATTATGCCTTTGCCTTGTTGCTTCTTGCTACGTATTTCTTTCATATGCTGCGTATGTGATTTTATGGAAGAATTGAAATCAGAGTGATTCTGAGTGGAAAGTTGGTGAAAGCTCAGGAGGGAGAGTTCCTTACAAGTAATGTGGAACAGACCCAGGAGAAACCCCAAATGGAAGAAGCTTCGGAGTAAGAGGACTGGTCAAGAGGAAGATAATCGACGACTTGAACTTCTGGGAGATATTTAACCTTCAAGCGCAGGTAGAACCCATTCGGCATCGCATATCGGCATATCGGGGTTGGCGAGTGCAAGATTCACATGCACGTCGATATAGCGAGTAGCGATTCCCAGTTCCGTGGGAACTACCGATTTTTCGGAATGGGATAGGTGGCACGTGATCTCGGGACATCGGGCCTCGGGAGTTGAAGAGCCAAGCGACCGGTCTCATAAGTCGCGAGTTCGCGAAGAGACGAGGTAGAAATGCTCGGGTATCGGCGATTTGGGCATCGAAAGTCGAAGTGAAGTTAATCCGACTCGCGAGAAGAGAAACCGCGAGGTCGCGAGATCGTGAGTCTCGACACCTCGGCGCATCAGGTATTGGGAGTTGAAATCCCGAGTGGTTGGTAGCGCGAGAGGCGAAGTCCCGATTCCCCGAGCAGAGAAAAGAGAGGATATAGAAGATTGAGCTATGGGTTGCGAACTTCTGATAAGGAGGGGGAAGAGACTTAGAACTCTTCGGGCCTGTGAAAGAGTAAGAAGGTCCTGGTGAGAGCGGCTTGCCATCGAGGGAAGGGTTGCGTGAGAGTGGTATCAGAGCGGGGAAAGGAGTTCTCTATGTTCTGGTAGTAGAGAGAAGCAGATTCATTATGCCGCCCAGAAGAGAGAGGCAGTCACATGATCGTGAAGACAGGGATGCCCGAAGAAGGGGTAGGCCGACAGGAAATCCAGAAATGGAGTGTCAGATACGAGATCTCAGGGTGAGACTCGAATAAATGGAGACCACCCAAAGGCGTGGAGCGGGTGCAGTAGAGTTCAGCGACTCCGAAGTTGAAGAGGAAGATGTACATGCAGAAGAGGTCTCAGTAGAGGATGCATCGACAGAGAGGTTGATCAGAGCCATTTCGAGGATGAGCTCGAAGACAAAGATGGACATTCCCGTCTATGAGGGAAGTCTAAATGCTGAGGAGCTGCTGGATTGGATCCAAGCACTCGACACCTACTTCGATTATGAGGATATCGAAGAGGACAAGAAGGTAAGGCACGTTGTCACAAAGCTGAAAGGACATGCAGCCTTATGGTGGGATGAATTGCAGGCTGATAGGCGCTGCAAAGGAAAACAGAAGATAAAAGGCTGGGATCGGATGATCGCTAAGATGAAGGCGAATTTCATTCCAAGAGATTACCAGATCACACTATTCAGGCGCATGCAGAACCTAAGATAGAAGTTGATGACGATGAAAGAGTACACCGAAGAATTATATAGGCTCAACATCAGAGCTGGTCATCGAGAGAGCGATGATGAAAAGGTGGCAAGATACCTGAATGTTTTGAGATATGACATTCAGGACGAGATGAGCATGTTGACCATCCGCACAGTTGAGGATGCGTATCAGATGGCTTTAAAGGCCGAAGAGAAGCTGAGCCGCAAGCAGGGACAGTGAGGGCGAGGCAGGAGCCAGCCCCGAGGCAAGACGATTACCCAAGATAGAACTCAGAAGCCTCAAGGTAGAGTTGAGAGAGGTGGTACCTCACAACAGAGGCAGCCACAAAATGAGAAAAGGCAGCAATATCCTGAGCCGAGGAGGCAGCATACGGAGCAGGGTGGCGGATATGCTGACGCCAATGCTATTCCTCGTACCCGAGGTAGAGGAAGAGGCCGTGGTGGAGTTATCACATGTTTTACATGTGGAAAAGACGGACACAAAGCCATTGACTGTCCAGATAGGAAGATGGACAGAGGAGAAGCCCACATCACTGAGGCGCAGAGGCGTGATGATGAGGATGAAGACACCGGAAGTGGGAAGTTGCTGACGGTGCACAAAGTTCTCTTGAAGCCTGAGAAAGAGGTGGAGAACACAGCTCAAAGATGTCGACTATTTAGGACCACATGCAAGACCAAGGGCTGGAAGTGCAAGGTCATAGTGGACAGTGGCAGTACTGACAATCTTGATTCAACCAAGATGGTGGAAAAGCTAGAGCTGACAACCACTAAGCACCCGAGTCCATACAAAGTGTCATGGCTGCAAAAAGGACACCAAGTAAGTGTTACGAAAGAATGCTTGGTTAATTTTAAAATGGGTGAATATAGGGATGAAATATTGTGTGATGTCATTCCCATGATTGTCTGTCATGTATTATTGGGTAGACCATGGCAGTTTGATATAAATGTTGTTCATGATGGGAGAATGAACACATACACTTTGGAGAAGGATGGGAAAACACACACACTGTTGTCGATAAAGGACAAAGAAGTGAAGCCGGAAGTGAGCAGTACCATACTTCTCATGAGTGGAAAAGAACTTCTCACAGAGATAGAGAAGAATGAAGATCCACAATTCTTTGTTGTCAGAAAACCGAGAATTGTCCTGACAAGCACAAGAGTGGATGACTTGCCAGATGAGATTCAGAAACTGCTGGGAAAGTTCACTGACATCATCGTGGACGAACTACCTTGTTCGTTGCCACCGATGAGGAGTGTGAGTCACCATATCGACCTCATACCCAGAGCAAGTTTACCAAACAAAGCTACGTACAAGTTGACACCTCAGGAGAACGAGGAAGTCAAAAGGCAGGTACAGGATCTGCAAGATAAAGGACTGGTGAGGGAGAGTCTGAGTCTGTGTGCCGTTCCAACGGTACTGAGTCCAAAGAAGGATGGAGGCTAGAGGATGTGTACAGACTCCAGGGCGATTAATAAGATCACCATTAGGTATAGGTTTCCACTGCCAAGAATGGACGACTTGATGGATTGCTTGAGCAGGGAAAATTATTTTTCGAAGATTGATCTCAAGAGCGGATATCATCAGATCCGGATGAGGGAAGGAGATGAATGGAAGACAGCGTTCAAGACAAATGAGGGTTTGTACGAATGGTTGGTCATGCCGTTTGGATTGACAAACGCGCCGAGCACATTCATGAGGCTGATGAATGAAGTCCTGAGGGAATTCATCGGTAAGTTTGTGGTCGTGTACTTGGACGATATATTAATTTTCAGCAAGACCAGGGCTGAACACTTGAGACATTTGGCCATCGTGATGAGAAGGCTACAACAGGAGAAGCTGCTGATAAATTTGAAGAAGTGTTCCTTCATGCAGATAGAACTCATTTATTTGGGTTTTGTAATCTCGGCGAATGAGTTGAAGATGGATCCTGAGAAGGTGAATGTGATCAGGAATTGGCCATCGCCGAGGAACGTTTTTGAGGTAAGGAGTTTTCATGGTCTAGCTAGTTTCTACAGGAAATTCATTCGGAATTTTAGTGGAATTAGCGTCGCGATGATGGACACAGTGAAGAAGCGACATAAAATTTTTCATTGGACAGCAGAGGCTGAAAGAAGCTTAAATCTGTTGAAGCGGAAGATTATCGAGCAGCCGATTCTGGTGCTGCCAGATTTCCAGAAGACCTTTCAGGTGAAGTGTGATGCCAGTGGGTATGTTGTTGGAGGGGTCTTGAGTCAGGATGACAGACCTGTTGCATATTAAAGCAAGAAGCTGGATGATGCCAAATTGAAATACTCCACATACGATAAAGAGTTATATGCCATCATACAGGCATTGAAGAAGTGGAGGCATTATTTGATACCCAAGGAGTTCGTGTTGTACAGCGAAAACCATGCATTGGAGTTTGTAAGCCAACAGGAGAAACTGAATCAAAAGCATGCGAAGTGGGTAGAGTACATGCAGAATTTCACGTTTGTGATAAAGCACATTTCGGGGACTACTAACAAGGTGGCTGATGCCTTGAGCAGAAAATGTTTGTTGCTGCAAGAGTTCAGAGTCAAGACGCTTGGTTTTGAAAATCTGAAAGATATGTATGCAGGTGATGCAGATTTTGGGGAAGCATACGAAGCAGCTGAGAATCCAGTTCTCAGGGATCGGAGCCCATGGATAGATTTCATGATCCAGGAAGGATTGTTGTTTCGGGGCAATCAACTGTGTATTCCATATTGCTCTATGAGGGAGAATTTTGTGAAGGAAAAGCACAATGGAGGCTTAGTAGGCCATTTCGGACATGACAAAACATTCGCCAAGCTAAGCGAATCATATTATTGGCCGGGGATGCGCACCGATGTTAAACGGTTTGTTGACAGATGCAGGATATGTCAACATGCGAAGGGATGAAAACAGAACACAGGGTTCTATCAGCCATTGCCCATACCTGAGAGGCCATGGGAGGCCATCAGTATGGATTTTGTTTTGGTTTTGCCGAGAACTCAGCGAGGATTTGATTCCATCTTCATGGTGGTGGACAGGTTCTTGAAGATGGAACATTTCATTCCGTGTCATAAGACCAGCGATGCGACGCACATCACAAACTTGTTTTTTCAAAGAAATCGTCAGATTGCATGGATTGCCGAGAAGCATAGTCTCGGAAAGGGATACTAAATTCATAGGTCATTTTTGGAGGACTCTATGGAAGAAACTGGGGACTGACCTGGCATTCAATTCTGCTTACCATCCGCAGACAGATGGGCAGACGGAAGTGGTCAATAGAATCCTGGGGGATTTATTGAGAAGCCTAGTGACGGAGCATCACAACAGCTGGGATCAGATCCTACCACAAGAAGAATTCGCGTACAACGATTCGGTGAATCGGAGTACAGGTAAGAGTCCATTTCAAATTTTTTATGGGACACAGCCGAGGGGAGTGTCTGAGCTCAGTGAGCCAGAACAGGCTGAAACTAGCAGTGCGAGTGCAGAAAGATTTGCAGAGGCAATGCGGGAACTTCACACAGAAGTGAAGCAGCGGTTGCAGAAGTCCAATCAGGAATATAAGCGCAGAGCCGACCAGAGAAAGAGACAACTTCATTTCGGAGTTGGTGACATGGTTCTGGTGCACTTAAGGAAGGAAAGGTTCCCAAGGGGGACATACAACAAGCTCAAGATGAAGAATATTGGACCGTGCAGAGTCCTGAGAAAGTTCGGAGAGAACGCTTATGAGCTTGAGTTGCCATAGGGCATCGGAATATCTCCGATTTTCAATGTTTCGGATTTATACCCATACAGAGCCAAGTAAGCAGACACTGGGACTGAGGAACCAATGGTTGAGTGGTAGAAGCAATTACCAGTTGCACAGAACCCACAGATGGAGTGCATACTAGAGAAGCGAGCAGGCAGGAACACCAGAAGAAAGCAATATTTTGAATACCTGGTAAAGTGGAAGAATCACCCAGTGGAGGATGCCAGCTGGGAAACAGAGGCCATCATTTAGAAGCATGGTCACACCATGCAGGAGCTCATGAGCAGGAGCCCATGAAATCTTTTGAGCCGAGGAGTATATGATGCAAGAGCATCTACAACTCAATCAAGCGAGCCAGCATGGAGCGGAGAACAACTGGACAGCGCCAGCACATATTACTTTTGAAAATACTTTGGAAAGTTGTTGCGCCGCCATTTAAATGAAGGCATTCATATGAAGCACACTTGTATTTTATTGTAGATAGGAAGGCATTTAATAGTCATAATGCTGGTAGATAGGAATTCATTGTAGATTAGACAGTTTTGATTTCGAGAGGGAAAACGGAATATAGGCACCCTCCTTTGTGTTGTAATACATTCAGATTATTGAGGTATTCAGCATTAGCATTCAGGAGCAAGAAGAGAGCAACTCAGAGAACTGATGAAGGATCCCCATGTACAGATATTGAATTAATAGGAAAGCTTTGATTCAATTCCATGGCTGTGATTATTATCTCTATGTTGTTGATATTATGTTGTTGCATATTTGCTTCTTGTTTTGCCTATTGTCTATATGTTGCATATGTGATTGCATGGCAGGTTCGAAACCTGAGGGAATGAGAGAATGAGTCTCAATCGTTTCTCTGTCTAAGCCAGGAGATTCCTGCATAGAGTGCAGTGGAATTCCTCTGCATAGAGTGCGTTGAGGAGGCTGGACAGTTAAACTCTCATTTTCGTTTGCCCAGAAGTGGTGTTGAGTTATTCGAACCGTGCAGGTGAAGATCAGGTTGAATTGAAGTCTCAGAGACAAACCTGGGAAGAGGAGAACAGGAAATCCTTGATTCAACTCCATGGATGTGTTTATCCTCTGTGTGTTGTTGGCATTATGCCTTTCCCTTGTTGCTTCTTTCTACGTATTTCTTTCATATGCTGCGTATGTGATTTTATGGAAGAATTGAAATCAGAGTGATTCTGAGAGGAAATTTAGTGAAAGCTCAAGAGGGAGAGTTCCTTACAAGTATTGTGGAATAGACCCAGGAGAAACCCCGAATGGAAGACGCTTCGGAGTAAGAGGACTCGTCAAGAGGAAGAGAATCGACGACTTGAACTTCTGGGAGATATTTAACCTTCAAGCATAGGTAGAACCCATTCGGCATCGCATATCGGCATATCGGGGTTGGCGAGTGCAAGAGTCACATGCATGTCGATATAGCGAGTAGCGATTCCCAGTTCCGTGGGAACTACCGATTTTTCAGAATGGGACAGGTGGCACGTGATCTCAGGACATTGGGCCTCGGGAGTTGAAGAGCCAAGCGACCGGTCTCATAAGTCGCGAGTTCGCGAAGAGACAAGGTAGCAATACTTGGGTATCGGCGATTCGGGCCTCGGAAGTCGAAGTGAAGTTAATCCGACTCGCGAGAAGCGAAACCGCGAGGTCGCGAGATCGTGAGTCTCGGCACCTCGGCGCATCGGGTATTGGGAGTTGAAATCCCGAGTGGTTGGTAGCGCGAGAGGCAAAGTCTCGATTCCCCGAGCAGAGGAAAGAGAGGATATAGAAGATTGAGTTGTGGGTTGCGAACTTCCGATAAGGAGGGGGAAGATACTTAGAACTCTTCGGGCCTGTGAAAGAGTAAGAAGGTCCTGGTGAGAGCGGCTTGTCGTCGAGGGCAGGGTTGCGTCAACAACACTTGTCTCAAGGGGAGGGGCATGTTAAGCCCTAATATTGGCTCATTACCCCTTAATTGGGGCATATTAGATTAGTAATGCTATTTTATTTATGTCGGCTTTAGGCCATTAGTTCTAATTTAGATTAGTAATGTTATTTTAATTATGTCGGCTTTAGGCCATTATTTGTAATTATACCTCCTAGTCTCCTATATATACCAAGGAGACATTTTCATTTTGAATCATCTTGTACTCTAACATTTAAGTGGGGTAAAAGGAGGTTGCCCCCTCGAAGAGGCTTATTATCTGAAATTATCTCTTTTTCAAGGCGTTGAGTACTTTTCTTGAGGTTTTTATATGCTATATTGATGTTTGGTTCTTAACATATTGGTTGAAGACTTGAAGCATAATCTACTCATTGTTAGTAAAATGTGTGATCAAGGATACAATCTTACGTTTGACTCCTGAAAATGTAAAATCGAAGAAAATAACTTAGGAATATTGGTTTCAACTGCAACAAGATGACCAAACAACATATACATCATAGACATGAAGAAGAGAGAGAAGACACAAACCAAACAAAAGTATTCCAAGAAAGAAAAATTCCCAAAGACCAAAAATAAGGATGAAGTATTATTGAGTGCCACATGTTCAGGGGGAGCAGCCCCAGAGAAGAAGGTCACCTTCTGCCATTGAAATCAGGGGGGGAAGCCCTACCCTTTTACATTAATTTCAAAGGGGGAGATAAATTGAGATCATGATGATAGGGGGAGCATGAGTATTTCCATCAATGACAAAGGGTGATATTGTTGGAAGATTGGTTGTTGTCATTGATGTCAACCCTAGTCATTGGTTTTGGACCCCAATATTGATGAAGGTATTTGGACATGAAGGAAAATGCACATGCAGATAAAACACCCATGCATGGATAGTATACATCATTTTGTTTCTAGTGGTATGTGGAGTGTCATGTGGATCCTCATGGTTGAGGAGAAATGAATTTTTGAAGATGACAAAGTGAATTGAAGAAAGAAGTGCATGTAGGCCCTGAAGATAATTAAAGAAAAGAATTACAAAATAAGAAAGTTCCAGGTCGTCACTAATGCTAAAATGAAGTGACATAAATGGTATAAATACATATCATTATACATTCATTTTATACACAAGTCAAATTTCAGAGGAAAACAGAAGTAAAGAAGGACGGATTTCTAGGGAGGATGAAGTATTTTGGTGATGTGTTCTAAGGTATGTTATTTACAGGTCATCTTACCATTTTCACTATAAATGGTTTTATAGAATGATTCATATAGTAAAATGTCTATGGTATTGAGAAGACATATCAAGGTACCTGTGGTAAAAAATTCATCTCTTTGTTCGCTATAATTTTTGAGATACACTCTGTGGAAGATAGGGTTTTTGATTAGTCCTGAAGCTAGTCAATAAATAGGTGTTCTGAGTAAAACAATGATAACTTCTTCATAGAGAATACAAATGAAGTGAGAAAAATTGAATTGGAAATATTATGGACTTTATTTTATTGTGTGCAATTTTTAGAATCTGATGTTAATTATTGAGTGTGGGGCATTCTGTACAAGTTCTCTCTCCTGAATAAATCAGAATTGATCAAGGTCTACCATTATTTCTATAACTTCTTTTTGGGGAGGATTCAAGGAGTGAAACTTGGAGAAGTTTTGAACAATACATTGAGTAATATTATCTATAGGATCAAAGTATTCCAAGAATTGAAGAATTTCATAAATTGAAGAAGTCTCAGGAAGCATTATCAGGTTATATGTGATGGTTGGTTGATGGTGATGATTTAATGTAAAGTTTTATTATCTCTCAAATATTCTCGGGTGGAAGGAAGGGGAAAGGATGGATATTTAAACCCTATCTTTATATTGGAGGATTGTATCTTCCTCTTGGAGGTTTATCCCTCCCTTTACATTTGGAAGCTGTAGCTACCTTTGGAATTCATTACCTCCTTTGAACAATAACTATTGATTATTTCTCATATATTGTGCATGGTGTATTGCGGTTTATTGGTGTAACTCTTATACTATTGTTCATTTCTTATTGGATATAATTGAATGGTTCAAGTATAAGCTGAAATTGTTTTTAAATTGTACGTGATACCGATTCACCCCCCTCTCAGTATCAACAAATGTTTCTTGTTATTGTAGATTAAGAATAGTTTTTTATTAATATTTGAATACTATCATGATGGTTTTAATTAAGTAGGTTAAGATTTCCCTTTGTATATTAGAAATGATTATGAGTTTTATCTTAAGAATAGAGTTTACTTGCTGAATAGTTTTTATTAGTTTACTTTCTGAATAAAATTTAATAGGTTAGTTGTTTGATTGCTTACTTGCTTACTTGTTGATGCTCATTAGATTGAATAGACTGAATATATTAACTTACTTGGTGATGCTCATTAAATTGAATAATTTGAATAGATTAATTGTTGTCTATAATTGTATTAACTAGGTTAACTTGTTATGTCCCCGAGGTGTAGGACAGCCAGTGACAGAGTGTGTTGTTAAGCCACTTCGTGTTGTTAAAGTCACCGGTTCGAAACCTGTGGGGACAAAAAATCCAACCATGTTAAAGGTTGGTGTGGCTCAGGCCGAGTGCGATCCCCAAGTGATTTTGATGGCTTAGATGCCCCTGAGTCGCGGTTTCTCAAGCCACAGGTTAATCGCGTAGCCAACAAATTCCGCACAAATTAACAAACAAAAAAAAAAACTAGGTTAACTTGTTCAAAGTATGGTTTTTGATATGCTTATTTAGGAATAGTCCAGTGATCCATTGTTTAAAAGTTGCTTAGGGTAAATAGTTCAAGTTATTTAATAGGGTTTGCTCATTGATAGTCTTTTCTTAAGTAAATTAAACCTTAGTTATACCATCTCTTTAGTTAGATCATCTCTTTAGTTAGATCATACTTCCTATAGATTTTCTTCCTTGGCACATATACTGATACAACTCTAAGTTTACTTACCCTGGGTTGACAATTTAATTGAGGGATTTAGTGCATATAGAAAACCCATCAATAGTCTCCATGGAAATCGAAAAAATGCCATCCAATAGAACACAACTGTGTTTATCCATAGGAGTACACAACTACTACCTAGTGGTACACAACCACTCCTCGTAGCACAAGGTTACTAACCGGTGACACAGTCACTACTAGTGGATCATCCATCAAAATAGCATATAAATAATATCCAGATACATACAGTCTCCACAACAATCCGATCATCTTATATCAACAATATCATGATACATACTGAGTCATATGCACCATTCTTCCACTCACATTTGTGATATCTGGAAGAGAATCTTCCCTCGGAAAGTAAAAATATCAGCCATGGGCTATCTAGACTATTCTTCCCAACCATAGATGAATAATTGTCCCTGATTTATGAGTCTAGAAAATTCACCTAACTGGGTCATTCCTTTGGCACTAATCATAGTGAAACAAGGAAAGAATGATTCTTCCCTAGGAAATGCATGTCCCTGATTGATGAAAATCGAACATTCACCTAACTAGGCCATTCCTCCCACACTAAAAATAATGCAACCTGGAGAGAATGAGTCTTTCTTAGGGAATGACTATCCGGACCATTGCCTATGGAAATGATTGTCCTGCACCAATCTACAAAATGGACCATTCTTCGAAAATTCTCACAACTGTGAACTTTGAAAGAATGATTTCCCGACGAGGTGGACCATTCTACTTCATCACTACTCATAATGACTTCCAGAAAGAATGAATGTCCTATATCATTCCTCCACACTAGACTCAACGGGAATCATTTTCTATGGTACATCAACAATCTATCGAACCATTTTCATTACGATAATGACTATCCGATATGGACCATTTTCCAAACTAGAAAATGATTGTCTGTCAGAAATCTCATACCACTTTCTGGACTAGAAAGGAATTGCCCAACCTAGACCATTTTTCGAACTGCAAAATGACTATCCATAAATCAATAACATATCAATGCTCCCTCCCAACCTTGTATTAATCACTTCCTTTTTCAATAAGAAATTCATCTCCGCGAGCCCCAGCTTGTCCCTTAAGTACACAAAAGTTTCATCATGGACAAAGGATTTACCAAAATATATGTTATCTTCTCATCTGTGGAGATATACTAGAGAACCACTTCTCCCCTCTGGACATTGTCATGGAGAATATAATGCTTGATATCAATATGCTTCGACCAATCATGGAACACTAGGTTCTTTGAAATCTTCACATATATCTGATCATCAAAATATATCACGGTCGAATTCAACACCTGGTCAGTCAGTCCATAAAACAACTTATGGAAACACATTCCTTCTGTAAAATCATCAAAAGATGCAATATACTATGCTTTTGTAGTGTTGTGTACAACAAACTTATGCTTCAAGCTAGCCCATGACATCATGGAAAAGATCAAACTGAAAAATATCCAAGTAGCACCTCTTTTGTCATGTGCACTCCCTTCCCAATCTAAATTGATAAATCCATGGAGTTTTATATCATAACTCAAACATCCCACAAGGAAAATATTTGACTGAGTATTCTCCAAATAAATTAACGAGAAAATCAATAGTTGATACAAAGATGGTTCTACTAGATTGGAGTCTCTGAAATTCTTCAGATATGTCATCATGGATTTTCCCATGTATTTGCAATCCATAATCCTGGACTTCTCAAGAACCATTTCAATATACTTCCTCTATCATCAAAATTTTTCACAATGCTTCTATTGTAGATGAGAGGCTTTGCACCAAGTTTTCTTGAATCCATACAGGGTATTATTCATCCACATACGAGGGTCTCTTTCTTGTATACCTCAAAACCTTGAGGTTTCTCTACATACGCTTCTTCTTCAATTACTTTGTTGATAAAAATAATATTTACATTCATCTAATGTAAAATCCAACCCATGGATATTGTACGATAGATAATGGCTCAGGTAGAGGTATAGCTGGTTACTAGAACAAGATGTCATCATAGTCTTCTCCCTCCTACTGGGAGAACCCTCTACTCTCGAGTCTCTCCTTAAATATATCAATGCTTAAGTCTTTTTCACAATTTCTCACATACATTGTTCTTCATCACAACTTCCTTCCATTCCTTTTTCTTGACTTCTTCTAGTGGGTTCAAACTACTTCAATTGGTTGTTCTAAATTTTATTTCTTTCTTTTTATCTTCATGTTCTTCCTCATGTTTATCTTCAATGTTGGAGTCCATGGAATATTATATAGATTACATCCCCTTCTTTCTTGAAGGCTCCAACCTTCTTCCATAGGAATATAAATGTATATGGACAACCAAGGATATTCAAGGATTCTTTTCAAAGAAGACTTCTTCTAGAGTCAAACTGAACACATGTTGCTTATCATGGCTTTTACTTCCAATGAAGAACATGGACAAATACTTCATGGTATTCACAAATTATTCAATGGATCATATAGTCTGGGATTATCTCCCTGTTACAAGGGAAACACTCTGTATGGCCAAGGGTAAACCACAACAGACAGGTATGACTGCAAAAATCAACTCAATTCCATTGTATGCTATATAAACTAATTTGCAAGATAAGAAAGAGGCCTACCTCGATCCAACATTTGATGACGTTCCACCGTTGACCACTTCGACCCAAAGTTTTGTACCTGCAATAAGTTCTCAATGAAAAAGAAAAGCAAGTATATAGTGATAATGTAAAAGGGGTTAGAACATTAGATAGCATAATCCATTAATAAACATTACAAACATGCCCATGGATAATAATCATATATTTTCATGATACCAATAGGATGGGAAATGAGTATTTCTATGAATAATTGACCAACATAAATTCCAGCATTACAGACTTCCATGTCGGCACGGTTTGAAACCAAGGAACAAAGTTCCTTCCAACTGGGTCTCCACCAATTCAATCCTCCACCAAAGGAAATCTCAAAAGAGAGAGACAATGAGGTTCTCTCAACAATAGGGAAAGATCTTGGGGGATGAACACTGTGTTCAGACTTGAAGGAAAAAGGGATGTTGACTCAATACGAGGTAACTTCTCCAAAGTAACTTTGTTCTCAAAGTTGAATGCTTTCTCCTCCTTTCCATAGCTCGAAATTGTGTTCTTATAGCCTTCAAAATGAATCTGAGGGGCTGAGTCGGAATGTTTCCAATATATGGAAAGCCAAGGATGAGAGATCTCTTGTCATGATATGGAAACCCAACTCCATTTTTGTATTTTTTGGCACAAATCTCGATGTACACAAGCTATAGTGGAGCAACCTGCATATACGCTTGTTATATAGATGATACGACGCGTATATGTGGAAAAATGTTTATTTTTAGCTTTGGATTCGTCAAGAAAGGGATGATAAGTCTGCATAGGGAAATGGAAAAATGCCCTCTGTGCAAGATAGCAATGGTGAGGCAAATCTTGCTATAACACTGCCTCCTAATCCCAACTTCATGCATGAATGAGAAATATGCATACTCTTCTTTGGGAATTATGTGATCAACTCCCTCCATCCAAGAGATTCCATGCTTCCATCTCCCGCATCTCTCTTTTCTTTCTACAAAGTGTTACAAGAATGTTCTGGTTTCCTTTTGATTTATGAATTCCTTCGAGTCTAATTCCTATGAGTTTCTTAAGTTTTTTTCTATCTACTCTGATTGATTCCCATCTGACAATTATGTCATTCTTATAAATTTCTTCTATGAAAACTTCCACAAGGATTGTTCATCAAACATATTTCACAAGGGCACCTGCCCAAAATGTTAGGAACCTAACCCCTCATGTAGGTATAATAATATATTTCGATGTAACAAAGGTCAATATTATAAGGCCTAGCAATAAGGAAGAATAATTTGAATGTAACAAGACCTAATAGAAACTTCTGCTTCTAGAAGGATCTTCCTCTAGATGGTTCTTTTGATAGACATATTTAATATAAATAGGAGTCGAGGGTATGAGAACTTTTGTCTTGGATATTATTGTAATATAGCTCTGCTCTGCTGGAGTTTTCCCCCTCGAAGAGGCAAGTGAACATTGCTCTTAGTAATCTAAGTGATCTTTCTGGTGTTATTCTGGTATCATTTTGGTATTATTGTGGTGTTGTTCTGGTTATATTGTTGTTCATCTACCATTTCTAGAATTTCATTTTCTATTTTGCATAATTTTTATATCTGGAAAATTACAAGTGGTATCAGACCACCTTCCTCGGTAGAAAATTGTGGGTTAATTGATTTTAGGGTAGAGACGTATTCTGACGTCTTTAAGCTACAAAGATCTGTCGTTACATGCATAAACCCGCAGTCGAGCATTCATACACGTAGGAAATACAAGTAGTAATTAAGCGCACATCTCTTGGCCACCCTTGTAACCCCTATTGGTACCCCTTCGAGTGGTAGTGCATCATAAAACATCTATATACGGATCGACCTATATTTCTTAAATCCCTCTTAAGATAAACCGATCGGTTGCTTGACTCTTATAGTTCCACCAAGAAAAACACTTGGGAAGATACTCTCTATTACCTGGGTAGTCGGGTAGTACGAATAAGGGCATGGTCTAGCCTCCTTAGTTGGTGCCCTAAGATATTGGGTCGAGTACTACTGTTGGACCCCACATGTATATCATAGAGCTATAACACAGGGAAAACCCTTGTCTCTGGA
Organism: Picea engelmannii; assembly: GCA_009831015.1. Taxonomy (NCBI): domain Eukaryota; kingdom Viridiplantae; phylum Streptophyta; class Pinopsida; order Pinales; family Pinaceae; genus Picea; species Picea engelmannii. Next base: position 638,666 of record ML784958.1, read on the forward strand.
ACCCTTAAATACCTAACCTTTGGAGACGGAAACAAAAAAACAAAACATACAAGATCTATTGCAGCACAACTGTGTTCGAGTTGCCAAATCACTACACATTTGTTATTTATTAAGCATTTGGGAATTTCATCACTGCATTGCACCATTATTTCATACATATTCCATTGGATTTATTTCTTCACCCTTATCACATTCATACCTATCATTTTTCAGAATTTTTTTTTACCTCACCCGCCCCTTTTCAGTTCCCTCCTCATCATGGCCCATACCCATAGCCAAGACTTGGAAGCTCGCTTCAATACCTTGCAATCGAATTTCACAGAGACCCAACAAGAAGTGAAACAGATCAGTGCCAATATTTCCACCATCAATAAAAACATGCAGTCTGTCATCACCGCCTCAATCAAGGAACTCAAAGAAGACCTCAAACAAGACATTACTACCCAGCTTGAATATATCTCTTAGATGATAGGCACCAAAATACATATCCCCCTTTATCTAACCCATCTTTTCATATCGAAGATGAAACATTCTCTCATTCCCATAAGTTTCAGCACCATCACTTTCAACATGACCTATGCCTTCCGCGTGTGGATGCGACCAAATTTGATGGCTTGGATCCCATTGGTTCGGTAACTCAAATGGAACATCATTTCTCTTTGTCCGACATTATAGATGTGTTGGCCAAACTCCGGTATGGTGTTCTCTAACTAGATCAAGAACGTTGGAAATGGTGGAAATGGAGAAAAATTGTTCGTCAAGGGTATGTTGCTTGGACACACTTTGTGGAAGAGATTTATGAACAATCTGACACTGACACGAACCATTTAGGCCATTTGAAAAAGTTGAAACAATATGGCACAACGAAAGACTTTATAACTTCTTTTGAGCGACTGTATTTTCATACAAAGGGCATGTCTGATGCTTTGTTCTGAGAATGTTTTATCAATAGCCTCAAGGATGACATTCATGCCCATGTCCTCATGGATTGTCCTTAGAGTTGGGTGGAATCTACTAAAAGAGATAAGGAATCACAAAAGGTTGTCTCTTATCAAAACCAGAAACCTTCATTTATTCCTCACACTCCAGTAAATCCCACTCCTCCTTCTACTCCACTAAAGATCCAAAAATTGACCAGGGCCAAAATGGCTAAACACCAACTCAAAGGCCTTTGTTATAATTGTGATCACAAATATTTTTTGGGACACAAGTTGAGGGAACAAAATATTTTTATGGCCATCTCGGATGATGTTTTATAAGAGGATGTTGAAGCTCCCCTTGTGTCTGTTTCACCTGAACCCACAGACATAAGCCCTCCCTTATACCATCTCGAAGTTGAACCGATCATTTCCCTTAATGCTCTCACTGGCTTCTCTTCAACCCAAACCCTCAAGATAATTGGCTACATCAAGCATAGGAAGGTCATCATTCTTGTTGATATTGGAAGCACCCATAATTTTATTCATTTCCACATTACCCAAGAAACTAATTGATATATCTATCCTGTCAATAATTTCCAATGGAGGTTCCATGAAATGTGGAGGGCATTCTGAAAATGTGCGTATCCAAATTGGTGACTACCACCTAAAATCTCATATGTTTGCTATCAACATGGGTGGTTGTGACATTGTGTTGGGTGCACACTGGCTAAGGAATTTGGGTCCCATTCTCATGGATTTTAAGGAATTAACCATGAAATTTAACCAGGAGGGCCAACTATATAAGTTCCAAGGCCTCACCATCAGTTCCCCTGAGATCATTAGTTCCCATCTCATGGAAAATCTACTCAAAAAATGTCATTCTAGAGTTATTTCCCAACTCCATGCCATACAAGCAACTAAGACACCCTCTGTGCAACAGGACCTCCAATCCATCCTCTCTAAATATCAAGTGGTTTTTTCCACTCCCCAAGGACTCCATCCTTCCCATGGTGTTCATGATCATTCCATTCCCTTTGTCCCCATAATCCTTCCTCACAATATTCATGTCTATCGTCACCCCTTTTCCACAAAAAAAGAAATTCACAAAATCGTTCAAGAACTGCTTAACGTAGGTGTTATCCACCCTAATGCAGGCCCCTACTATTCTCCTATGGTCATGTTTGTTAATAAAGAAGGTTATTGGCACATGTGTCCTCACTTCTACGCCATCAACAAAATCACCATTAAAGAAAAATTTCCCATTCCTATCATTGATGACCTCTTGGATTAATTGAGTGGCTCCCAATTCTTTACTACATTGGATCTTCGTTCTAGCTACCACCAGATCCGTATGAAAGAGGTATACATTCCTAGCACTGCCTTTCGAACTCATGAGGGCCACTATGAGTTTTTGGTCATTCCCTTTGGCTTGTGTAATTCTCCCTCCACTTTCCAAAGCCTCATGAATCATGTCTTCCATCATTTTCTCCATCATTTTGTCTTAGTTTTCTTTGATGATATCCTCATCTATAGACAAACATGGAGAGACCGTCTTTCTCATGTGGATCGAGTTCTCCATCTACTCTCTTAGCACCAATGTTTCCTGAAACAATCTAAATGTCCTTTTGGGGCCTCAAAAGTCGAGTACTTGGGTAATCTTGTTGGCAAGGTCGGCATCAGGGTGGATCCTAAAACGATTAAAGTTATGCAAGAAGGGCCTCACCTAAAGACTCTCAAAATCTTGCATGGATTTTTGCGCTTAATAGGTTATTATCGCAAGTTTGTTAATAATTATGGAAATATTGCGACACCTCTCACTGCACTCCTTAAAAATAATTCTTTCACTTGGACTCCAGCAGCTGCTCAGGATTTTCAAACCTTGAATATGGCCATGTGCACCACTCATGTCCTGTCCCTTTATGATTTAAAAAAGACCTTCTTCCTGGAATGTGATGCTTCAGGGAAAACAATTAGCAATTTCCTTATGCAAGAGTGTCAGCCTTTGGCCTTTATCATCAAACAACTGTCTGAATGAAATTTGGGCAAATCAATCTATGAAAAGGAAACATTGGATATTTTGCATGTGGTTGATCTTTGGTGCCTGTATCTATTGGGGATACACTTCCAAATTAAGACTGATCATCAAAACCTCAAGTATTTTCTAGAACAACACATTTCCTCCCCAGAGAAACAAAAATGGGTGACTAAGCTCTTTGGATATTATTATGAGATGATTTACAAGAAAGGAAAAGACAATGTGGTTGCGGATGCACTTTCTCGAAAATATGAAGATGAAGGGTCCCTTTTTTCTCTCTCCTTCATTGTACCAGATTAGCTCCAAGTCATTCGCCAAGAATGGATACACAATCCCAAACATTTGCATTTGATACAACAATTGCAGTCCAATTCTCCAGTTTCCCCAGGGTACTCTTGGCTCCATGATGAGATTTGATACAAAAGACGTTTGTATTTAAGTAAACAGTCAAAACTTAAATCCACGGTACTTTATGAGATTCACGCTACACCTACAGTTGGGCACTCCAGGTTTACCAAAACCTATGAAAGGGTCAAATGTTCTTTTTTCTGGGATGGTATGAAATAAGACATTCGTAATTTTGTGGCTAAATGTGATGTGTGTCAATGCAACAAGGTCAAAATAGTCAAATCTCCTCTCACACTACAACCGCTTTCAATTCCACCTGCTATTTAGCGGGATATCTCTATGGATTTTATTACAGGCTTACCTAAATCAGGCAATAAATTAGTCATCATGCTGGTAGTTGATCGTCTTTCCAAGTATCCTCATTTCTGTGCTCTTCAACACCCATTTATAGCAGCCATTGTGGCTCAGTATTTCATGGATCAGGTCTTCAAGATTCATGGCATGCTGCATTCTATTATTTTTTATAGCGACCCAACTTTCACCAACAATTTTTGGTAAGAATTGTTCAAGATACAATCCACCCAATTGCATCTCAACACAACTTATCATCCCCATACTGATGGTAAAACTGAAGTTGTCAACAAGAGTTTGGAAACATATTTGAGGAGTTTTTCCTCGAATAATAAAAATCAGTGGGATCAATGGTTACCACTAGTTGAATGGTGGTACAACACTTCATAACATACGGTTACTCGCATGACTCCTTTTGAAGTTGTATGTGGAAAAAAACCACCCTCAGTTCTTTCATATTTTCCAGGTGTCTCGAAGGTCCAGGTAGTTGACCAAACTCTTACAATTTGAGAGGCTATTCTTCATACCCTGAAAGAGAATTTGGTCATGTCCCGGAATTGCATGAAGCAACAAGAAGATCAAGGTTGCTATGAACGTCAATTTCCATAAGGGGATCAGGTGTTTCTTCGAATGCAACCTTACAAGAAAAAATCTTTCAAGGAAGACCATTGTCAGAAACTGGCGCCAAAATTTTATGGTCCTTATACTGTTCTCAAGCATTTGGGATAGGTGGCCTATTAGTTAGCATTGCCCAGTCATTCTAAGCTACATCTTGTTTTTCATGTTTCCTTCTTAAAGAAGGTGATTGGAACTAAGTTCCAAACGCAAACCAACCTTCTTGAGTTGGATGAAGAAGGCTCCATTTGTCTACAACCAAAAGCAGTTTTGGACCACCATCAGCGTCACCTGTGTCAGCGAACCATCAAGGAAGTGCTAGTCGAGTGGAAATATATAACCCCAACAGATGCCACTTGGGAACCAACTACCATTCTGCAACAATTTCCACATCTCAAGCCTTGAGGACAAGGCTGTTTTTAAGGGGGAGGACATGTTAGGGACCTAACCCCTCACGTAGGTAGAATAATATATTCCGATGTAATAAAGATCAATATTATAAGGCCTACCAATAAGGAAGAATAAGTCAAATGTAAGAAGACCTAATAGAAGCTTCCTCTTCTAGAAGGATCTTCCTCTAGATGGTTCTTTTGATAGACATATTTAGTATAAATAGGAGTCGAGGGTATGAGAAATTTTGTCTTGGATATTATTGTAATAGAGATCTGCTATGTTGGAGGTTGCCCCATCGAAGAGGCAAGTGAACATTGCTCTCAGTAATATAAGTGCTCTTTCTAGTGTTATTATGGTATCATTTTGGTATTATTGTGGTTTTTTTCTAGTTATATTGTTGTTCATCTACCGTTTCTAGCATTTCATTTGTATTCTACATACTTTTTATATCTGGAATAATACACGGAACAAGAGAAACAAGAACAAACATGAATATCTATCTAGAGGAGATGTTCGTTGAATTTTCGAACAAGTACAATAAGCATCTATATCAATAGTATTCATATGTAGTCATGTATTCATTGCACCTATCAATAATAGAATCTTTCAAATATTTCTTTCACAATTTGTAATGTAGTAACTATCACCTTTGTTATAAAAATTATTTGAAGCTTAACAATTTAATCAAACTTGGAACCTGAAGCCTCAACTGCTATGGAGGGTTAAGTTGTTCTTTTGAATGCATTGAACCCAATATTATAGCTTGAACAAGATCTATAGTACTTTCCATGTAAACTCACTCATGTTTTGCTAGATGATATAACTTAAATAACATATACAAGTCCATACCTTTGAAACCTTGTAGCATCGTCCAACTTGTCTTCCAATCTGAAACTAGATACCATATTGACAAGAAGACATTAGAAACTCAATCAAAATATTCAACGATTAGAACAAGATAGAAACTCTAAAATTTCAACTTTGACCACATAATCAATTTGACTAGAAGTCAACCTTTCACTTTGACTTTGACCAACCAACATTTCACTTTAACTTTGACCAAAGATTTAAACATGATTTTTTTGCTATATGAGAGTACCAAGAGGTGTGTTAGTATAGGGATCAGTAGGGTGTCAAGGAATTAGGTCAAATGCTTCACCAGAAGTGCCCAAACACAAGGGTTAGGGTTTGTTGCAGCTGCATAGTCAGAAAACCTAGCTACAGTTGTAACTAGTGCCATAACGAGCATAAAAAATAACTTCCCAATATATCTTCCAGTGGTTATATTGTCTGAAGATAGTGTGGATCCATAACCTATTATAAATAAAGGGATGTGCTCATTTTTCCATATACAATATAGTGATATTGTCACCCAACCATAGGCATGCACCCACCCCCGAGCACGATAACCTTGAGAGACAAAATAATTTCGGTAGCAGATCAATAGCCAACCAAGGCTAGTACACCTTTGTACAAGTGTAATGCACCAAGAAAGAATAAATAGAAACCAAGAAAAAATTTCAAACCATATCCAACAGACCAAGTCCAACCAAAAGCCAAAATTCTAGTTGCAGCAATTGCAACTGCACTCCTTCCCCCAAACTTGCGCACCACTAGTCCTTATGCAATTGTGAGAGTGAAAGTGACAAATGAGATCTAACGCACTATATTTATATTGCTCTATCTCACTTGACTAGAATGACTTCTCTTTATGGAGGCTAATAACTCAATATTAAATATTCTCTTGATCTGACTTGTCTCCTAGGGTTATTATCCAAAATTTTAGGGTTTATCCTGCTTCCCGGAATATTCTAGTCTTGTCAAAGGTTACATGTGGAGATTAATAACTCCTACAAGTACCATAATATCAACACATAGTGCTCCCCGATATGCCTCTCTTCCAAATATTTCTCCTTTAATTTTGGAAAAATAATGAAAATATTGATAATATTGAATACCTTCTTAATATTTAAAAACTTTATGAAAAGGGTTTAGAGTGAACCACCATACCCTTCAAATTCTCATATTCTGAATAATACAATGGTTCCAAAGTATTCTTCTCCTCCATAATGTTCATCTTTATCTCTCTCTTGCATGTATCTCCCCTGCACATTTTTGAAAAATATTGAAATAGTGAATAGCTTTTTAGTATTTAAAGGACTTTATGAAATTTGATTCCCACTCTTTTTTTAATTGTTTAAAAAAAATCGATATTTCTTTTTAACTTTTTCGGCACGAAGATGTATTTATATAAGACGCATTGGTGCATCCATATTACATTACGTACTATTGCCTCCATATTAAATGACGCACCGGTGCATCCATATTACATTAATCACCGTTGCATCCATATTATATGACACACCAATAAGATATAATTGTCTTTTATTAAAAAAATCACGAAACACAGTGTGGCTAATTTTTCAATGCACCGATCCTTATTATTAATATGCAAACCGGTGTGTTTTTGGTTTATAAGCACACTGAAATGATTTTAAAGTTATTTAAACTTTTATTTGCACATAAAATAGTATATTCATCTCAAATTAGTTTTTATGATGAATTCACATCACTTACAATACTTCAATATACATTTTACTTTTTGCGTCCCCTTTCAAAGTCAGATTGTGGTATGTGTTGGATTACTGAGAGGGGGGGCTGAATCAACAATAGAGAAATTGAATCCTTTTTAACCATATAATCCAAATGTTATATCAGTGTAGCATTATCATCCAATAACTGTAGAGTAAATAAGCAATGAACAAATGAACAATCATACACATACACAATACACTAGTGTTTTATGTGGAAATCCAAAGAGGGAGAAAACCATGAATTACATTCACTGGAAGCACCAACTTCCTTTGTTTTCCAGCTGCAACTGAAAGGAGGCTCCAACCCCCTTGTTTCTCAGGATACAACCTGAGGGAATCTCAAACTCCCCTATTCTCTGGCTACAACCAGAAGGAGGCTACAACCACGTATGTTCTCTGGGTACAACTAGAACATGGATACAACCACCTGGCCTTTCCCCATCCAACCGGCCTGAAGTGGAAGTAGAATGATGGAACCACTGTCACACTATCACTATGAGATATACCAATGCAAACATGTAAAAATAAACCTAAACCATGCATCAACCATGCATCAAACTATACCTCAACCTGTAATCAACATGTACCATAAACAAGTGAATCAACCATGCACTATGTTAAGCCCTAATATTGGCTCATTACCCCTTAATTGGGGCATATTAGATTAGTAATGTTATTTTATTTATGTCGTCTTTAGTCCATTAGTTGTAATTATACCTCCTAGTCTCCTATATATACCAAAGAGACATTTTCATTTTGAATCATCTTGTACTTGAACATTTAAGTGGGGTAAAAGGAGGTTGCCCCCTCGAAGAGGCTTATTATTTGAAATTCTCTCTTTTTCAAGGCGTTGAGTACTTTTTCTGAGGATTTTCTATGCTATATTGATATTTGGTTCTTAACATATGGAATCAGAGCTCAAGGTCTTGGGGTTTCACTGCTACATCTGAGACACCTTGGAATTTTCCCTATGACTTGTTTCATACAATTTTTCTTAAGGAAAGGCTTGGAGGATATTTAGTATATGGATCAAGGTACGTTGGGTTCAAAATTCAGCTCCTAAGACCTTATACTTTCAGAGATACAGCCTGTACAAGATAGGGTTCTGGAATCATCCTGAACTGAGTCATTGTGGAATTTTCGCTATAAACAATTTTCTATAACATTTCATACCCTGAGCTCTGGAGGATATTTACAGAAATTAGTAAGGTATATGTGTAAAAAGTTCAGATTCCGGGTCATCTTAAATTTGTAGATACACCCTGTGTAAGATACGGTATCTGACTAGTCTTATTGACTAGTCTCAAGAAGGCGTTCCAGGTAAAAAAATCATAACTTCTTCCTAGAGTATCCAAATTGTGTGGGACTGGTTGCATTGGATTGTGGACAGTCTATAGTATTTTGGTTGTGAGTTTCAGAATTTTATGTCAATTAGTTTGTGTGGGGCACACTATATAAATGAGATCTCCTTGAAAGGCCAAAAATCAGCAAGTTGTGGGGAAGTTACTGTAAATTACACTTGGCACATCCAATTTTGATCAGACCTATGGCATTGCAGAGAAGAAATATCAGAGAAATACATAAGAGAAAGTTTCATACCCAGAAGGGCCAAAACTTGGGAGATAAAACAGAAGAAATATTGTTTAGCAGAACCACCTCAAAATCAAGGTTCAAAAGTGATAATTGGCCAACATGCCACCCAAAAAGGGAACTTCTACACAAAATAAGCCTCCAGAAACTCCTACTTGGACTCTTGATGAAGGTGAAGAAATTCTTAGGGACATAAATGAACTACAAAATAAGATGGATTCAATGGAATCTAAGATGGATTCAATGGAAGCTAAGTTGGATACTGAGATGGATTCAATGGAAGCTAAGTTGGATACTAAGATAGATGGTTTAAAAGGGGAGATCATGGAAGTATTGAAAAATTTCGTAACGGAGAAGAGACCTGAAAGTGAAAATGCATCCCATGAAATTAATGATGAGGAAACAAGATAGGTGAATCAAGAATGGAGAAACTCCAACTTTAGTTTCAAGACCAACCACGTTCCTAAGATTGATATGAGGAAGTTTGATGGCAAGGACAAAATCACATGGATACTTCAGATGGAGAAATTATTTGATCTCCATAATGTGCCACATACACAAAAGGTACAGATTGATTCTTTATATTTAGAACCTAATCAATTTGTATGGTATCGATGGCTTTGTTCTCGCAAATCATTCGTCACTTAGAAAATTTTCATGGAAGAAATTGAGTGCATGGTTGAAGAAATGTTAGAGACTGGCATTATTAGACCTAGCCAAAGTTCTTACTCTGCACTAGTGGTAATGGTATTCAAGAAAGATATCTCATGGCATATGTGTCCAGACTATAGAGAGCTCAACAAGATCAGTGTTAAAGATAATTTTCCCATTCCCGTCATTGATGAACTGTTAGATGAACCACATGGAGCAATCTATTTCACAAAATTGGATATCCGTTCAGGGTATCATCATATCAGAATGAAGGAAGAAGATATCCTAAAAACAACATTTCAAACTCATGAAGGCCATTATGAATTTTTGGTCATGCCTTTTGGCCTTACAAATGCACCTTCCACATTCCAAGGGTTGATGAATTCCATTTTCAAGCCCTTCCTTCGAAAATTTGTGTTAGTATTTTTTGATGATATACTAATCTATAGCAGGTCTTGGGAGGATCATGTGTGACATGTTGACAAGGTGCTACAACTACTAAAGGAGCAACAACTCTATGCCAAACCATCCAAATGTTTCTTTGGAGTTAAGGAGGTAGAGTATTTGGGTCATATTGTATCTCATGAAGGTGTCAAGGTAGACCCTATCAATATTAAGGCCATGATGGACTGGTCGATTCCCAAAACATTAAAGAATCTTAGAGGAGTTTTGCATTTGACAGGTTACTACCGCAAGTTTGCTCAGAACTATGGAAGAATAGAAGCACCTTTAACAACACTAACTAAGAAGGATGCATTTTCATGGACTCCAGAGGCAACTAAATCTTTTGACCAACTTAAAGAGGTTATGTGTAAAGCTCCTGTCTTGACCACTCCAAACTTCAAAAAAACATTTATTGTGGAATGTGATGCCTCGGGAAATGGAATTGGTGATGTCCTAATGCAAGAAGGAAGGCCCCTGGTTTTTGAAAGTCAATGAATCAAGGGAAAGGACTTACACAAACCCATTTATGAGAAAGAAATGATGGAAATACTACATGCATTGAAGAAATGACATCCTCACCTAATAGGTAGGCACTTCAAGGTCAAAACAGATCATGATAGTCTTAAATACTTCTTGGAACAAAGACTAGCTTCATAATAACAACAAAAATGAGTAACGAAGATATTGGGTTATGATTTTGAAATCGTCTATAAAAAGGGGAAGAAAAATGTTGTGGCAGATGCACTCTCAAGAAAGGATGAAGATGTTGAGGCCTTTCTCTGTGCTATCTCAATCATCCAACCTGATTGGATAATAGAAGC
>ML784958.1:659684-670074 GCA_009831015.1 Picea engelmannii
ACTCAATTGGCTCATAGCTCATCCTATCATCCTCAATCTGATGGACAAACCAAGATAGTGAACAAATGTCTAGAAGGATACCTTCATTGCTTTGTCTCTGATAAACAAACACAATGGTTCAAATGGTTACCCTTGGCAGAATGTTGGTATAACACTTCCTTTCATACTGCAACAAATATGACACCATTTATGGCACTTTATGGATACCACCCTCCTTCCATCACTTCTTTTCTAAAAGAAAAATATAAGGTTCAAGAAGTGGAAGATCACATCGAGAATCAACAACAAGTTCTCCAAATCTTAAAGGACAACCTGACCATGGCACAAAATTGCACGAAACAACAAGCAGATCAACATCGTAGTGAAAGAAGTTTTGAAGTAGGGGATTGGGTATTTTTAAGACTAAAACCATACAAACAGATGTCCCTCAAGCAAGCCAAGAAGGATAATAAATTATCACCAAAGTACCATGGCCCTTATAAGGTATTGCAAAAGATTGGTACTATGGCATACAAATTGGAGTTGCCTGCATCTTCATGAGTACACCCAGTTTTCCATGTTTAATGCTTAAAGAAGGTTATAGGAAACAAGATCCCAGTTCAAACTATATTGCAAGAACTTGATGAGGAAGGAAAAATCATATTGGAGCCTGAAGCCATCACTGGCACAAGAATTCGCCAACTGAGGAATAGATCCATTTCAGAGTATCTCATTAAATGGAGGAAACTACCAGCTGAATATTCCACTTGGGAAGATGAGTCTTTTATACATAAGCATCCAGAGTTACTCAAGCGTTGCGAACAACACTTTTCTCAAGGGGAGGGGCATGTTAATCCCTAATATTGGCTCATTATCCCTTAATTGGGGCATATTAGATTAGTAATGTTATTTTATTTATGTCGTCTTTAGGCCATTAGTTGTAATTATACCTCCTAGTCTCCTATATATACCAAGGAGACATTTTCATTTTGAATCATCTTGTACTTGAACAATTAAGTGGGATAAAAAGAGGTTTCCCCCTCAAAGAGACTTATTATCTGAAATTATCTCTTTTTCAAGGCATTGAGTACTTTTTCCGAGGTTTTTCTATGCTATATTGATATTTGGTTCTTAACACTCCACCAATTCAATCATCCACCAAAGGAAAGCTCAAAAGAGAGAGACAATGAGGTTCTCTCAACAATAGGGGAAGATCTTGGGGGTTGAACACTGTGTTCAGACTTGAAGGAAAAATTGATGCAGACTCAATACGAAGTAACTTCTCCAAAGTAACTTTGCTCTCAAAGTTGAATGCTTTCTCCTCCTTTCCATAGCTCAAAATTGTGTTCGTATAGCCTTCAAAATGAAACTAAGGGGCCAAGTCAGAACGTTTCCAGTATATGGAAAGCCAAGGATGAGAGATCTCTTGTCGTGATATGGAAACCCAACTCCATTTTTGTATTTTCTGGCACAAATCTTGATGTACACGGGCTATAGTGGAGCAGCCTGCATATAAGCTTGTTGTATAGCTGATACGGTGTGTATATGTGGAAAAATGTTTATTTTTAGCTCTGGATTTGTCAAAAAAGGGATGATAAGTTTGCATAGGGAAATGGAAAAAGGCCCTCTGTGCAAGATAGCAATGGTGAGGCAAATCTTGCTATAACACTCCCTCCTAATCCCAAATTCATGCACAAATGAGAAATACACATACTCTTATTTTGGAATTATGTGATCAACTCCTTCCATCTGAGAGATTCCATGCTTCCATCTGCTGCATCTCTCTTTTATTTCTACAAAGTGTTACAAGAATGTTCTGGTTTCCTTTTGATTTCTGAATTCCTTCGAGTTTGACTCCTCTGAGTTTCTTAAGTTTTTTTCTATCTGTTCTAATTGATTCCCATCTGACAATTATGTCATCCTTATAAATTTCTTCTATGAAAACTTCCACAAGGATTGTTCATGAAACATATTTCACAAGGGTACCTGCCCAAAATGTTAGGAACCTAACCCCTCATGTAGGTAGAATAATATATTTCAATGTAATAAAGGCCAATATTATAAGGCATAGCAATAAGGAAGAATAATTTGAATGTAAGAAGACCGAATAGAAGCTTTTGCTTCTAGAAGGATCTTCCTTTAGATGGTTCTTTTGATAGACATATTTAATATAAATAGGAGTCAAGGGTATGGGAACTTTTGTCTTGGATATTATTGTAATAGAGCTCTGCTCTACTAGAGTTTTCCCCCTCAAAGAGGCAAGTGAACATTTCTTTTAGTAATCTAAGTGATCTTTCTAGTGTTATTCTGGTATCATTTTGGTATTATTGTGGTGTTGTTCTAGTTATATTGTTGTTCATCTACCATTTCTAGCATTTCATTTCTATTATGCATAATTTTTATATATGGAATATTACAAGTGGTATTAGAGAACTTTCCTCAATAGAAAGTTGTGGCTTAATTATTTTTAGGGTAGATATGTATTCTGATGTCTTTAAGATACAAATATCTGTCATTACACGCATAAACCCTCAGTCAAGGATTCATACACATAGGAAATACAGGTAATAATTAAGCGCACATCTCTTGGCCACCCTTGTAACCCCTGTTGGTACCCCTTCGAGTGGTAGTGCATCATAAAACACCTATATAAGGATCGACCTATATTTTTTGAAGCCCTCCGATCGATCGCTTGACTCCTATAGTTCCACCAAGAACAAAACTTGGGAAGATACTCTCTATTACCTGGGTAGTCGGGTAGTACAACTAAGGGCATGGTCTAGCCTCCTTAGATGGTGCCCTGAGATATTGGGTCAAGTACTACTGTTGGACCCTGCATGTATATCAGAGATCTATAATATAGGGAAACCACTTGTCTCTAGAACCCTTGAATACCTAACTTTTGGGGATGGAAACAAAAAAACAAAACATACAAGATCTATTGCAGCAAAAATGTGTTCGAGTTGCCAAATCACTACGGATTTCTTCTTGATTAAGCATTTGGGAATTTCATCACTGCATTGCACCATTATTTGACATATTCCGTTGGATTTATTTATTCACCCTTATCACATTCATACCTAGCATTTTTCAGAATTTTTTTTTACCTCACCCGCCCCTTTTCGGTTCCTTCCTGATCATGGCCCATACCCATAACCAAGACTTGGAAGCTGGCTTCAATACATTGCAATCAAATTTCACAGCGACCCAACAAGAAGTGAAACAGCTCAGTGCCAATATTTCCACCATCAATAAAAACATGCATTCCTTCATCACTGCCTCAATCAAGGAACTCAAAGAAGACCTCAAACAAGATATTACTACCCAGCTTGAATCTGTCGCTTAGATGATAGGCACAAAACTACATATCCCCCTTTATCTGACCTATCTTTTCATATCGAAGATGCTTCCTCTCATTCCCATAAGTTTCAACACCATCACTTTTAGCGTGACCTACACCTTCCGCATGTGGATGTGACCAAATTTGATGGCTTGGATCCCACTAGTTCGGTAACTCAAACGGAACATCATTTCTCTTTGTGTGACATTATAGATGAGTTGTCCAAACTCTGGTATGGTGTTCTCCATCTAGATCAAGAACATTGGAAATGGTGGACATGGAGAATTTTTTTATGTCAAGGGTATGTTGCTTGGACACACTTTGTGGAAAAGATTTATGAACAATCTGACACTGACACCAACCATTTAGGCCATTTGAAAAAGTCGAAACAATATGGCACAACGAAAGACTTTATAACTTCTTTTGTGCAATTGTATTTTCGTACAGAGGGCATGTTTGATGCTTTGTTTCGAGAATTTTTTATCAGTAGCCTCAAGGATGAATTTCATGCCCATGTTCTTATGGATCATCCTTAGAGTTGGGTGGAGGATACTAAAACAGATAAGGAAGCACAAAAGGTTGTCTCTTCTCAAAACTAGAAACCCTCCTTTATTCCTCACACTCTAGTAAATCCCACTCCTCCTTCTACTCCACTAAAGATCCAAAAATTGACCAGGGCCAAAATGGATAAACGCCAACTCAAAGGCCTTTGTTATAATTGTGATCACAAATATTTTTTGGGACACAAGTTGAAGGAACAAAATATTTTTATGGCCATCTCGGAAGATTTTTCAGAATAGGATGTTGAAGCTCCCCTTGTGTCTGTGTCACCTGAAACCACTGACATAACCCCTCCCTTAGACCCTCTTGAAGTTGAAATGATCATTTCCCTTTATGCTTTCATTGGCTTCTCTTCTCCCCAAACCCTCAAGATAATTGGCTACATCAAGCATAGGAAGGTCATCATTCTTGTTGATATTGGAAGCACCCATAATTTTATTCATTTCCACATTACCCAAGAAAATAATTGATATAGTCGTCCAGTCAATAATTTCCAATGGAGGTTCCATGAAATGTGGAGGGCATTCTGAAAATGTGTCTCCAAATTGGTGACTACCACCTAAAATCTCATATGTTTTCTATCAACATGGGTCGTTGTGACATTGTGTTGGGTGCAGACTGGCTAAGGAATTTGGGTCCCATTCTCATGGTTTTTAAGGAACTAACCATGCAATTTAACCAGGAGGGCCAACTATATAAGTTCCAAGGCCTGACCATCAGTTCCCCTGAGATCATTAGTTCCCATCTCATGGAAAAGCTACTGAAAAAAGGTCATTCTAGAGTTATTTTCCAACTCCATGCCATACAAGCAACTAAGACACCCTCTGTGTAGTAGGACCTCCAATCCATCCTCTCTAAACATCAAGTGGTTTTTTCCACTCCCCAAGGATTCCATCCTTCCCATGGTGTTCATGATCATTCCATTCCCCTTGTCCCCAGAATCCTTCCTCGCAATATTCATCCCTATCGTCACCCCTTTTCCCAAAAAAATGAAATTCACAAAATGGTTCAAGAACTGCTTAACGCAGGTGTTATCCACCCTAGTGTGAGCCCCTACTATTCTCCTATGGTCATGTTTGTTAATAAATAAGGTTCTTGGCGCATGTGCCCTCACTTCTGCGTCGTCAACAAAATCACCATTAAAGACAAATTTCCCATTCCTATCATTGATGACCTCTTGGATGAATTGAGAGGTGCCCAATTATTTACTACATTGGATCTTCGTTCTGGCTACCACCATATCCGTATCAAAGAAGTAGACATTCCTAAGACTGCCTTTCAAACTCATGAGGGCCACTATGAGTTTTTGGTCATGCCCTTTGGCTTGTGTAATTCTCCCTCTACTTTACAAAGCCTCAGGAATCATGTCTTCCATCGTTTTCTCCATCATTTTGTCTTAGTTTTCTTTGACGATATCCTCATATATAGAAAAACATGGAGAGACCATATTGCTCATGTGGATCGAGTTCTCCATCTACTCTCTCAGCACCAACATTTCCTAAAACAATCTAAATTTCCTTTTGGCGCCTCAAAAGTGGAGTACTTGGGTAATCTTGTTGGCAAGGTCGACATCAGGGTGGATCCTAAAACGATTAAAGTTATGAAAGAATGACCTCACCTAAAGAATCTCAAAAGCTTGTGTGTATTTCTATGCTTAATAGGTTATTATCGCAAGTTTGTTAATAATTATGGAAATATTGTGACACCTCTCGCTGCACTCTTTAAAAATAATTCTTTCACTTGGACTCCAGCAGCTACTCAAGATTTTCAAACCTTGAATATCGCCATGCGCACCACTCATGTCCTGTCCCTTTCTGATTTAAAAAAGACCTTCGTCCTGGAATGTGATGCTTCAGGGAAAGGAATTAGCAATGTCCTTATGAAAGAGGGTCGACCTTTGGCCTTTACCATCAAACAATTGTATGAATAAAATTTGGGCAAATCAATCTATGAAAAGGAAACATTGGATATTTTGCATGTGGTTGATCTTTGGCGCCTGTATCTATTGGGGATACACTTCCAAATTAATACCGATCATCAAAGCCTCAAGTATTTTTTGGAACAAAACATTTCCTCCCCGGAGAAACAAAAATGGGTGACTAAGCTCTTTGGATATTATTATGGGATGATTTACAAGAAAGGAAAAGACAATGTTGTTGCAGATGCACTTTCTCGAAAATATGAAGATGAAGGGTCCCATTTTTCTCTCTCCTTCATTGTACCAGATTAGCTCCAATTCGTTTTCCAGGAATGGCCACAAAATCCCAAACATTCACATATGATACAATAATTGCAATCCAATTCTCCAGTTCCCATAGGGTACTCTTGGCTCCAAGATGAGATTCGATACAAAGGTCGTTTTTATTTAAGTAAACAGTCAAAACTTAAATCCATGGTACTTTATGAGATTCATGCTACACCCACAGTTGGGCACTCCAGGTTTACCAAAACCTATGACAGGGTCAAATGTTCTTTTTTCTGGGATGGTATGAAGCAAGACATTCATAATTTTGTGGCTAAATGTGATGTGTGTCAACACAACAAGGTCGAAATAGTCAAATCTCCTGTCACACTACAACCGCTTCCGATTCCACCAACTATTTAGCGGGATATCTCTACGGATTTTATTGCAGGCTTACCTAAATCAGGAAATAAATCAGGCATCATGGTCGTAGTTGATCGTCTTTCCAAGTATGCTCATTTCTATGCTCTTCAAAACCCATTTCTAGCATCCATTGTGGCTCAATTTTTCATGGACCAGGTCTTCAAGCTTCATGACATGCTGCATTCTATTATTTTTTATAGCAACCCAAATTTCACCAACAATTTTTGGTAAGAATTGTTCAAGCTACAAGGCACCCAGTTGGATCTCAACACAGCTTATCATCCCCAGACTGATGGTAAAACTGAAGTTGTCAACAAGAGTTTGGAAACATATTTGAGGTGTTTTTCCTTGGAGAAAAAAAATCAGTGGGATCAATGGTTACCACTAGTTGAATGGTGGTACAGCGATTCATACCATATAGTTACTCGCATGACTCCTTTTGAAGAGGTATATGGAAAAAAAACACCTTCAGTTCTCTCATATTTTCCAGGTGTCTCGAAGGTCTAGGTGGTTGACCAAACTCTTACAATTTGAGAGGCTATTCTTCATACCCTGAAAGAGAATTTGGTCATGTCCTAGAATCGCATGAAGCAAGAGGCAGATCAAGGTTGCTATGAATGTCCATTTTCATAAGGGGATCAGGTGTTTCTTCAACTGCAAACTTAGAAGGAAAATTCCTTCAAGGCAGACGATTTTCATAAAATGGCGCCAAAATTTTATGGTCCTTGTTCTGTTCTCAAGCATTTGGGACAGGTGGCCTATCAGTTAGCATTGCCTAGTCATTCTAAGCTACATCTTGTTTTTCATGTTTCCTTCTTAAATAAGGTGATTGGAACTAAGTTCCAAACGCAAACCAACCTTCTCCAGTTGGACGAAGAAGGCTCCATTTGGCTACAGCCAGAAGCCGTTTTGGACCAACGTTAGTGTCACCTGTTTCAACAAACCATCAAGGAAGTGTTAGTGGAGTGGAAATATACAACCCCAACAGATGCCACTTGGGAACCAACTACCATTCTGCAACAATTTCCACATCTCAAGCCTTGAGGACAAGGTTGTTTTTAAGGGGTAGGACATGTTAGGGACCTAACCCCTCATGTAGGTAGAATAATATATTCCGATGTAATAAAGGTCAATATTATAAGGCCTAGCAATAAGGAAGAATAAGTCAAATGTAAGAAGACCTAATAGAACCTTCTTCTTCTAGAAGGATATTCCTCTAGATGGTTCTTTTGATAGACATATTTAGTATAAATAGGAGTCGAGGGTATGAGAACTTTTGTCTTGGATATTATTGTAATAGAGCTCTGCTATGCTGGAGGTTACCCCATCAAAGAGGCAAGTGAACATTGCTCTCAGTAATCTAAGTGCTCTTTCTTGTGTTATTGTGGTATCATTTTGGTATTATTGTGGTGTTGTTCTAGTTATATTGTTGTTCATCTTCCATTTCTAGCATTTCATTTCTATTATGCATACTTTTTATATCTGGAATATTACACGGAACAAAAGCAACAAGAGTAAACATGAATATCTATCTAGAGGAGATGTTTGTTCACTCCTAACAAGTACAATAAGAATTTATATCAATAGTATTCATATGCAGTCAAGTATTCATTGCACCTATCAATAATAGAATCTTTCAAATATTTCTTTCACAATTTGTAATGTACTAACTATCACCTTTGCTATAAAAAAATATTTGAAGCTTAACAATTTAATCAAACTTGGAACCTGAAGCCTCAACTACTATGGAGGGTTAAATTGTTCTTTTGAATGCATTCAACACAATATTAGAGCTTGAACAAGATCTCTAGTACTTTCCATGTAAACACACTCATGTTTTGCTAGATGACATAACTTAAATAACATATACAAGTGCATACCTTTGAAACCTTGTAGCATCGTCCAACTTGTCTTCCAATCTGAAACTAGATACCATATTGACAAGAAGAGATTAGAAACTCAATCAAAATATTCGATGATTAGAACAAGCTAGAAACTCTAAAATTTCAACTTTGACCACATAATCAATTTGACCAGAAGTCAACCTTTGACTTTGACTTTGACTTTAACCAACCAACATTTGACTTTGACTTTGACGAAAGATTCAAACATGATTTTTTTGCTAGATGAGAGTACCAAGAGGTGCGTTAGTATAGGGATTAGTGGGGTGTCAAGGAATTAGGTCAAATGCTTCACCAGAAGTTCCCAAACACAAGGGTTAGGGTTTGTTGCAGTTGCATAGTCAGAAAACCTAGCTACAGTTGTAACTAGTGCCATAACGAGCATAAAAAATAACTTCCCAATATATCTTCCAGTGGTTATATTGTCTGAATATAGTGTGGCTCCATAACCTATTATAAATAAAGGGATGTGCTCATTTTTCCATATACAATATAGTGATATTGTCACCCAACCATAGGCATGCACCCACCCCCGAGCACGATAACCTTGAGAGACAAAATAATTTTGGTAGCAGATCAATAGACAACCAAGGCTAGTACACCTTTGTCCAAGTGTAGTGCACCAAGAAAGAATAAACAGAAACCAAGAAAAAACTTCAAACCATATCCAACAGACCAAGTCCAACCAAAAGCCAAAATTCTAGTTGCAGCAATGCCAGTTGCACTCCTTCCCCCAAACTTGCGCACCACTAGTCCTTATGCAGTTGTGAGAGTGAAAGGGACAAATGAGATCTAACGCCCTATATTTATATTTCTCTATCTCACTTGACTAGAATGACTTCTCTTTATGGAGGCTAGTAACTCAATATTAAATATTCTCTTGATCTGACTTGTCTCTTAGGGTTATTATCCAACATTTTAGGGTTTATCCTGCTTCCCAGAATATTCTAGTCTTGTCAAAGGTTACATGTGGAGATTAATACCTCCTGCAGGTACCATAATATCAACACATAGTGCTCCCCGATATGTCTCTCTTCCAAATATTTCTCCTTTAATTTTGGAAAAATAATGAAAATATTGATAATATTGAATACCTTCTTAATATATAAAAACTTTATGAAAAGGGTTTAGAGTGAATCACCATACCCTTCAAATTCTCATATTCTAAATAATACAATGGTTCCAAAGTATTCTTCTCCTCCATAATGTTCATCTTTATCTCTCTCTTGCATGTATCTCCCCTGCACATTTTTGAAAAATATTGAAATAGTGAATAACTTTTTAGTATTTAAAGGACATTATGAAATTTGATTCCCACTCTTTTTTTAATTGTTTAAAAAAAATCAATATTTCTTTTTAACTTTTTCGGCACGACGATGCATTTATGTAAGACACACCATTGCATCCATATTACATTACGTACTATTGCATCCATATTAAATGACGCACCGATGCATCCATATTACATTAATCATCATTGCATCCATATTATATGACGCACCAATAACATATAATTGTTTTTTATTAAAAAAATCATGAAACAGAGTGTGGCTAATTTTTCAACACACCGATGCTTATTATTAATATGCAAACCGGTGTGTTTTTGGTTGATAAGCACACTGAGATGATTTTAAAGTTATTTAAACTTTTATTTGCACATAAAATAGTATATTCATCTCAAATTAGTTTTTAGGATGAATTCACATGACTTACAATACTTCAATATACATTTTACTTTTTGCGTCCCCTTATTCTTAAAAAATAATTTCAAAACTATGTTCAAACTCAGATTGTGGTATGTGTTGGATTACTAAGAGGGGGAGGTGAATCAATAATAAATAAATTGTTAGAAACAAAATACCAATATAGCATAGAAAAACCTCAGAAAAAGTACTCAACGCCTTGAAAAAGAGATAATTTCAGATAATAAGCCTCTTCGAGGGGGCAACCTCCTTTTACCCCACTTAAATGTTCAACTACAAGATGATTCAAAATGAAAATGTC
>ML784958.1:671726-722597 GCA_009831015.1 Picea engelmannii
TCAAAATGAAAATGTCTCCTTGGTATATATAGGAGACTAGGAGGTATAATTACAACTAATAGCCTAAAGCCGACATAAATAAAATAACATTACTAATATAATATGCCCCAATTAAGGGGTAATGAGCCAATATTAGGGCTTAATAGAAATTGAATCCTTTTTAACCATATAATCCGAATGTTATATCAATGTAGCATTATGATCAAATAACTACAAAGTAAATAAGCAATGAACAAATGTACAATCATACACATACACAATACACTAGTGTTTTATGTGGAAATTCAAAGAGGGAGAAAACCACATAATGATTTTTCTTATATGTCTTGAAGAATTACGTTCACTGGAAGCACCAACTCCCTTTGTTTTCCAACTGCAACTAGAAAGAGACTCCAACCCCCTTGTTTCTCAGGATACAACCTAAGGGAATCTCAAACTCCCCTATTCTCTGGCTACAACCAGAAGGAGGCTACAACCAGAATGTGGATACAACCACCTAGCGTTTCCCTATCCAACTGGCCTGAAGTAGAAGTAGAATGATGGAACCACTATCACACTATCACTGTGAGATATACCGATGCAAACATGTAAAAATAAACCTAAACCATGCATCAACCATGCATCAAACTGTACCTCAACCTGTAATCAACATGTACCATAAACAAGTGAATCAACCATGCACTAACCTCTACCAAACAACATGTAATCAACATGTACCATAAACAAGTGTATCCAACCATGTACCAAGTATGTACCAATCATGTGTCAACTACTCATCAACTATGACTCATCAATATGTACCAAAATCATCAACTATACACCTCATCTATGTGCCAACTCATCCACTAGTCTCAACCATGTACCCAACATGTACCTTAACCAAAAGCCCTCATCAATTTCATCATCCAAATATGATTTGTAACTCTGTAATAGACCTGGTTTATATAATCACATACCTACAAACCTTCCTTAACTTTCACAAAAAGAGACTTGCATTTTAATCAAACTTTTCTTTAGTCTCACATGACTAGTTTGGGATTAGTCAACAACCCTAGCTTGAAGTAATCATAACTGTGTACCTGTAATGAATAAATATATGAAAATAATACATAATTTTCTTCAGTTCATTTTATGAAATTCCTCCAGGTGTCACTACTTGGAACCTCTCAGAAAAGGATTTATAGAAAAAATGACACACATTTCTGAATTATGGCTTATTCTAGAGATCGACCTTGTAGAGCGTGACCCACACAAAATATTTTTTGAATGGATCTTAGAAAGCATCATCAAAAGAATTTATCATACCTTGAATTTTGGCCTTCTTTTCTTCACCTTCCCTCTGAAATTCAGCTTAGATATCCTTTGGTTATCTCAGTCACCTATAGATATTCAATATGTTCAAGTGTGATGTAAAATGAGAGAGCCCTGCCTCTTATTTATACTCTCCAAGTAGCTTTCTTAAAAGCATCTTCTAGGTCACTTTTCCCACTTTCTTTATTTTAAGGTTAACCCACTTCTAATTTCTCCATTAAATTTATTATTTAAATAATTTATTTTGTATTCACTTTGAATTATAGTACACTCGTCACTTCACTTTATTATTTACCTTCTAAAATCTCTCAAACCTGTTTGACTACTTGGACCTTTTGGGGCTTCAAGATGACATATGAGGGTCCTTCAACTTCGTAAGACCATAAATCTCAAACCGTGAGGAGTTATGTGATGTTCCACATACCATCGAAAATGGCATGACATGTACTATCCATATAGAGTAATATTACCTACAAATATATCAAAACGCATAACATTATACATCAAACAAACTTGGGATCATTACCCAAACCATTGTGCTATTGAAATTTACTACCAGACTTTATTCAAAGGTTGACATCAATAAAATCCAACCTTAATCAATAATATCCCCCTTTGGAATTGATGGCAACACTCAGGTGCAATACTGAAATCATTTCATGCAATATTGAATTCATATCACTCATGATCCTCCTGGAACAATGCCTCTATCCTTTGCATATCTGTGACCATTGCTCCCCCTAGAATCATGCCTCTGTACTCTACATCTGATAAATCTCTCCCCCTTTGTCATCAATGGAAAAGGTATATTTCTATCTGGGGTTGCTCCCCCTAACTGAACTATCCTCTTTATGGTGCTTCCTCATGTACATCTAACACATATAAGATAAGCATTCAAAAGAATTCATTTTGGAGTAGAAATAACTCTGAATCTATGGGGAAGATACTCAAAGGATTCCATTGGAAGTGGTTTTGTAAAGATGTCTGCCACTTGTTCTTTTGTTCCCACATACTCAACTTTGATGTTCTTTTCTACAACATGTTCCTGTAGAAAGTGATACTTGATTGGAATGTTCTTCGTCTTAGAGTACATCACCAGGTTCTTTGAGATACTAATGGCACTTGTATTATCAGAATAGATTGTAATGGGCTCATCATACACAACCTGTATATCTGTCAGAGTTTCTTTCATCCAAAGAACCTGTGTACAACATGATGTTGTTGAAATATACTATGCCTTAGATGTATATAGAGATACTCATGATTGTTTATTGCTTATCCATGATACTAAACAGTCACCCAAGCAGAACGTTGCTCCACTAGTGCTTCATCGGTCATCGGTACAACTTGCCCAATTTGCATCTGTGTAGGCAATAAGAGATAGATCATTTCTTTTTGGATACCATAATCCAAACTCTTTTGTTCCTTTGAGATATCAGCAAATCCTCTTCACTGCTAACACATGTGATTCCTTTGGTGCTGCTTGTAATTGTTCCACCTGTCCAAATGCCTACATTACATTTGTTTTGGATGATGTCACATTGACCACCAATCATTGACCTATATTTCCTCTGATCTGTAGACTTTGAATCATCATCTTTGCTTAACTTGCAACGGGTTTGAATGGGAGTGATAATTGGTTTGCAATCTTCTATTCCAGACCTCTTTATCATTTCTTTGATATACTTGGTTTGAGAAAGAAAAATTCCTTGGTTTCTTTGACGTATCCGAAGTCTCGGAAAGAAGGATATTTCTCCAAGTAATGACATTTCAAATTCATTTTGCATATACTTTGCAAATTTTTGGCTTAACCTATCATCATCACTACCAAAAATAATATCATCAACATAAACTTCAATTAATAAATACTATCTTGACTGACCTTGATGTAGAGGTTTTTGTCTGCACTTCATTTTCTAAACCCTGCATGTTGTAGAATTTATCCAGTTTAGAGTACCATGCTCTAGGAGCCTGTTTTAGACCATACAAGAACTTATTTAATTTACAAACATAATATGCATTCTCTGAAAACTAAAATCCTTCTGGTTTTTCAATGTAGACTTCTTCTTCAAGTTTCCCATTCGAAAAAGATTATTTTACGTCCATCTTATACACTTTAATATTTTTGGAGCATGAATAAAGTAAAAGAAATCAGATTGCTTCCATTCTGGCAACTTGGGAAAATGTCTCTTCAATGTCGATTCCTTCAACATGTGCATATCCTTTACATACCAATCTATCTTTGTTCCTTGTAATATGTCCATCTTCATTCAATTTATTCCTATAGACCCACTTTGTGTCGATCACATTCTTATCCTTTGGTGTTGGAACCAATTCCCAAGTGTCATTTTTATCTATTTGATCGAATTCTTCATCCATGGCCTTGTTCCAAAATTCATCGTTGTTGGCCTCTTAAAAATAGGTTGGTTCAATCGTAGATGTGAGTTCTAGGTGCGTTTGTTCTAGTGAACAGATTCTTCTTCTAGTCTCAACTCCTATGTCTTTGTTTCTGATAATCTGATCTGAAGGATGATTCTACTGTACTTGTCTGCTAGGTGTTTTTGGAGTTACTTGTTGAACTTTCTTTTCTATTTCTAACGGATCCTCTTCGTCTTCCCCTTATTTTTCATATTTTTTTCTTCTTCATAAAGTTGTTCCATTGATTCATTTTCTTCTTCCTTTAATTCTTGGCTACCTATTTCATCAATTTCTACGTTGATTCTTTCCACCACTTTGTTCAATCTCAGATTGTAACACTTGTATTCTTTTCTTGTACTTGAGTAACCAACAAGTACTCATTTCTCCACACGAGATTCAAACTTTCTCATTCTACCATCTTCTCTTTTGATGTAGCATTTGCTTCCAAAAACTATGAAGTGCTTTACATTTGCTAGTATTCTTTTCCATAGCTCGTAAGGAGTTTTGTCAGTGTTGTTTCTGAGCATTAATTTGTTTCTAATGTGAACTTTTGTATGCACTTCTTGTTCCCAAAAAATATCTTTCAATTTGGAATCCATTAGCATTGTTCGAACAATTTGTTGTACTGTCCTATTCTTTCTTTCAACAACTCCATTCTGTTGAGGTGTCCTAGCAACAAAGAATTGCCTTTTTATTCCATGAATTCTACAATAGTCCCTAAATTAGTTTGAAGTGAACTCCCCTCCATTATCATATCTCAAGCATTTGATTTTTGAATACATTTCATTTTCAAAAATTTTCTTGTAGATATTGAAGTTTTCAAAAGATTATGACTTATTCTTGAGAAAGAAAATTGCAGTCATTCTTGTATAATCATCAACTAATAAGATAAATTATTTCTCACCTTTTAATCCCTTTGTTGTAGTTGGTCCAACTAGATTGGTATGAACAATTTCTAGTGGTCTTGTCGTTGAATATTACTTTGATTTGAACCTGGTATTTGTTTTCTTTCCTTGTTGACAATACTTGCATAAAGTGTTGGTTGGTTTCGTGATCTGGAGCATTTCTCAGAATGATTCTCTTTTGTTCACTTTGACAAGGTTATCAAAATGTATGTGATCCATTCGTCTGTGCCATAGACAAATTTTATCCTCCTTTCCTAGACAACATTTTCACTTCCAATTTAACTTTACACATATATGTTGGTTGAAGTTCTCGCAATTGTAGCAATCAATTTTCCTGGACATTATTTTCTTATCTCCCACTTTTTTGAATCAAAAGTAAATTTATGACCTTGGTCACACATTTGACTCACACTTAGAATATTATGTTTCATATCTTATACTAGTAGAACATTTTCTGCCTTTGTATTCTTGTTCCCAAATCTGACTATGCCTTTTCCAATGATTTTGGTTGAATCATCATTTTCGAAGGAGATAGATCTGTCGCATTCCTTTCGTAATGTAAGAAACCTATTTCTATCACCTATCATGTGTTTTGAACACCCATTGTCAACATACCCACCACGTTTCTTCTTCTTAGCTTGTAGAGTGATTTTTCATTCTTCATTGCTATATTGATCCTGCTTTATTATCCATGCCCTTTTATGAGGTTCCTGTATGTGAATGTTGTTATTCTGTTGCGGTTCTCTAGGAGGGATTGTCATTTTGCAATCTTTGGCCATGTGTCCAAAATTGATACATTTATAACATTCCACTTCAGTGCTCAAAGATTCAAACCTGTTGTAACTTCTTCTTTGTGTTTAACTAGGCCTTATTGGATAACCCCTTTGTGTATGACTTTCAAAGTTGTTTTTTCTCATGCTGTTATCTCTACAATTCATATCTTTATGTCCAAAATTATTACATGCATAAACCAAAAAATATAGTTTGATACCTGGGAGTTGAAGATCCTCTGAAATGAGGTACTCTTATGAATTATTCTTCTTCCCAAGGCCTATCTATCGATTGTTGATTCTGAAATCTGAATCTTCTTGGTGGAGGGGTGTCCCTGTAATCTTCCTTGTATATCTTCATATCCCCCCTTGATTATTTCTGTAAATATTTTTGGATATGTTTTTTTCTCTGTTGTTTTGGAGCTTGATCCTTTTTCTGTCTAATTGTATCCAAGTCCGGACTTGTCATGATGAAATTTTTTACTGTTGATAATGTCATCCAAAAATTTTGAGTTGTTCTCCATATTTTTATTTTGAAGATCCTTTCTTAATGTGACAATCTCTACTTCCAAATTTCCAATGATCTTGTCTTTTTCTTCTATCTGTTCTTTGAGTGCTTCTTCAATTCTTTTATATTCTTCTATTTGAACCTTCAAATTTGTGATCATTGCTCTAGTTCTTTATTGTCTTCTTTTTTGTCTAGTTATGATTGTAGTTTCTCGTTTTTCTTCTTTTCTCTTCTGATAACTTCTATGGAACACATTGATTCCTCTCGGTAGTCAACTTCTGGCTCTTCAATTTCTTCTTCGACTTCTTCATATTCTTCTTCGAAAGTCTTATTTAGCAGATTCTTATACTGCCATGAATTGAACTCTTTTTGTCTCACTTTCACTAACTTCATCCTCATTTGATGATGCAATGTCTTCTTTGGTACATAAGCATTTCTTGAAAAATTTCTTTCTGGTTCTTTTGCCTTTATATGTTTGTTTTCCTTTTGAGTAACCTTCATCATTTCATTTTTTTCTTATAAGGAAATTTGTTATCAAAATGACCAATACCATCACAATTAAAACAAATTAAAGGAATATTACCTCTATACCTACCATCGGTTCCCTTATTCATTCTTTTGACAAAGTTGGCCACTTCTTCATCATCTTCCGAGATGCCACTACTGCTGTTATGTTCTTCTTTTTTCCTTCCCTTTTTCTTTGACTTTTTGGATTCTTTGACGGCTGCTTCTTTTATATATGGAATTTACTGTTCAGTTCTCATTTCATATGCTATGAAGATTCCATGTAATTCATCCATGCTTATTTAGTTTAGATCTGATCTTTCCTCTAGTGCTGATATCTTAGGGTCAAATCTGATAGGAAAATATCTTAGTACTTTTTGAACTATTACAAATTATTTGATTTCTTCTCCCAATCCTATGATTGCATTTACTGTTTCATCAACTCATAAAAAGTAAGTTGCAATATTCTCACATTCCTTCATCTTAATTTGTTCGAACTGACCTCTGTAAGTTTGAATCTTTGCTTCTTTGACTTTTGAATCTCCTTCATAAATATTTTGAAGTTTGTCCCAAATATCTTTAGCAGATTTACAATGTGCAACTTCGGTGAATATCATTTCACTAAGTCCATTCATAAGTGCATTTTTGTCTTTCGAATTATTCTGACTAAGTTTTACTGCTTTGTCATTTTTTGGAGTAATTGTTGGTGTTGTGTATCCATCTACAATTGATTGCCAAATTACAAATCCCTGTGCATTTATATATGTTTTCATCCTTATACTCCAAAATTCATACTTTTGTCCATGTTGTTTCTCTTCATGGTGTACCTTTTAGTGGTTAAAATTATTTTTGAAGGAACCTGCTCTAGTTCCAATTGTTGGATTACTGAGACACGGGGTGAATCAGTAATAGAGAAATTTAATCACTTTTAACCAGATAATCCAAGTGTTATATCAATGTAGAATTATCATCCAATAACTGTGTTAGCACTAGGAGTCACCTCCAAATTGCATGGAAGGAAATCCCAGTAACCATCAAGTTATACATGAATGCAAGAGTGTTTTAAAGGGTCAAATGGAAAAGGGCTCAAATGGTAATGTTCTAACTCAGAAAACAGGGCTAGCATGCACCAACAATTAAGGTCTTGGATAAATTCTATCAGTATTTTGGGAGTAAGTATGAACATAGGTAAGACTTGAGTGAGAGGAGTGTAGGGACTGCTGCAAACATCCAGTCTACAAAAGTCTAAGGAAAAAAGTTTCTAATCACAAGATATTCTTGACATCAGAAACTAAGGAAGTTAAATAAACATCATGATAATATAATGATCAAACATCCACCATAACATCACCACAATAATTCATGTGAATCATTCAAAGCATGAACATTTAGCATCAAAAGAAAATAGATTGAGAGATAAGATGATTTATGTTAGCAAAAAAGTCTTAAGTCCAATACATCACTAGATCATAGTCACTTCATCAAAATATTACCAGTAAAGAGAGCCTTTCTCAACCATCTGAACCTACTAAAGCAATTGATCTATCTATTTATAACAAGAAATGGAGGCAACAACTGGAGGTACGAGCTGGCCTGTTTCCCTTGAAAATCTCTAAACATTTATTTGTTCTAACAACTAGAATAACAACCTATGCTATAAAATAGGGAAATGCTGGTGACTAATCCAATCATGATTCTAACTACTTTGATCCTCTTTTCATGCTCAACTCTTGTTTTTCCATGTGTCCTTTTGGAGCCTGTAGTTGTCCTAAAAATGCCAGCTGCTACTTCTGTAACTTTCTCCATCATCAACTTATCCAAAAGTTGTTGGCCTAGTCCTCCTAGATTCATGGTCTTTGCTGGCAACTTCCTTGGGTAGAAACTCTGGGTAGTGCACCATAAAACGGAACAAGGAGAGAAGGTAGTGCCACGATGTTGCATATATGTGCCAACATTGGTCCTCCGTTGAAATATTAGGTAGAACCTGAAGGTAGCGCCCCTGTGTTGTGCCTGTGTGTAAAAATGCTCCCTGCCAAATATTACATAGTGCTTATGGGTAGCGCCATTGTGTTTCACCCGTATAACGATTCTGTCCTCTATGGAATATTATGCAGCGCCTTTACGTAGTGTCAGTTATGCTGCGTCTTCATACAGGTTTGGGTAGCATTGCTAAACCATAGTGCCTTTCAATATTGAATATGTACAGAGCAGTGTGCATCCTTTCATGATGACATAACCATTTTACTTAGGTGCCTTGACTATACCATAGGTAGTGCCTTTTACCACTGGGTGAAGCTATCACTTAGCAAAAACTCAAAATCCATATAGCTAAATGCCTAGAAGCCTATATAGATGGCACAACTAGTATGTGCATATCAATTAATCCTCCCAAAAAGGAACAATTCTAAAAAATGGGGCTTACCATTACCAAGTATTTTGTCATTTTAACACTTAGCCACACACTCTTTTTGGTAGAAAGAGGATCTTCAATTGGCAAAAAAAACTCTTTTTTCCTAGCATTGATAGGCTTCTTTTGTGTAGTTGTGCTCTCCTTAGTTGCTAGTTTATCATCCTCAATGGAAGCTTCAACCAACACCTGTAAATTCCTTTGGGCTACCTCATCTTGAAAGTGTTTCAACTCTGCCTTTAACTTCCTGTTCTGAGACTGAAAACCTCTATTCTGTCTGTAAATATTCTTTAGTTGTTTATGAAGGGGCAGAGCCTTTCTCACTGCAAACCTTGCCAAGTCAAGGGTATGATTTTATCCAAACCTAAGCTCTTCCATCTGAGCCAAGTGGACCTTGTATTCTACTTTAAGATGATCTATTTCTTTCCATGCATATCTAAGCTGCTTTATAAGTCTTTTGTAGGTTTGACTATCAGGAGGGATAGTGGCATGCTCAGTCTTAATAGGATTTTCCTCAGACTCCTCTTCCTCCTCCGTGGGAATTGTTTTGTCCACCTCATCAGGTTTCTCAGTGGCCTTACTTTTTCCCTTCTTTCTCTGCACAACGCTTTCTTCATTTCTTACCATAGGCTCCTCGAAGTGTTTCACAGGGGTTTCCTCTTTTTTCTCCAAAGGTCTTTTAGTATCTTTACCTTTCTGTACAAGGGATTCTTGTTTTCTTTCGATAAGATTCTCAAAGACTTTCTGAGAGGCCTCATCTCTCTTCTCCAAAGGTCCTTTAGCACCTTTACTCTTCTTCTTTTGTACAAGGTTTTCTATTTTATCCTCTACAGGATTTTCAATATTTTCCGCCTTCTTATTTTGAATAGGGATCTCTAGTAAGGACTGCTCCCTATAATCCTCCTTAGGAATTGATGACCTTGTGAAAGGTATTTTACCTCTGATTTCGACTGCTGGAGGAGAAGGGGAAAATATAAGCTTCTTCTCTCTATTAGATGTATCTTTGGTAGAAGGAGGTACCTATTCTAACCTTGGTGGAGGAGGTGGTGAAAATATCTGTGTGGAGAAGGAAAGACTTCCTCCTCAGTTTCAATGACCTGCTTGTTGACCTCTGACACTTGAACAGGGGTTGTTCCCTTTCTCTTCCTATTGGTTCCTACTTTGGTATCACTGGTAGGTGACAAATAACTTTCCCTCCGTGATTGAGGAGTGGGTGATAGATCCAACTTAAAATGAGAGGTAACCAAAAAATTCTCCCATGAAATATCTTTCTTGCCCAATTCCTCAGATACTAGCATTCTAATTAATCCAGAGTGGAAAAGGCTATAATCCACATCTTTAGATTTGGCCTGTATCCTATCTGAAATCTTACCTATACTCCTCAACAAGTAATAAGGAATATTCATCTCAAACTTACCAGTAAAATGTAGCAACAATATTATATGGTACTGGTATAATGTGTTGAATCTTTCGTCACAGGTAAAATATCTCTGTATGATCTTCAGTAGTCTGTCAAATTGTTCAATCAATTGGCTCCTTGGCATACTTTTGGATAGGTCATTGGCTTGATATTCAGGTTTGAATAGATCTTTTTCATAAGTTGAACTCAAATCCATGGCTTTGAACCACCTTTCACCTGTAATGGGGATCCCTATTGCAGCTGAGATGGAGGCTTCAGTCACTTCAAACTCCAAATACCCAACCTCAATTTTCTTACCATCAAACTGCAATGCAAACTATCTTGGTACCTCTGGATGGCCTCTCTACATGTTCTAACAGAAGGAGAGGCACCCTACTCTTTGAAAGGACTCTCTTGCCATGGGTTTTATATTAAAAAGAAGCATGTCCACTAGTTATTTCCTAACTATCTTGCCTCCTTTATGTGCCTTCTTCGATTTAGGGGTCTCCATGACTCAGAATAAGGGATCTTAAAAGGTTTGGTAATGCTCAAGAGACTTTGAATGGGGTTTCAAATATGCAAGGCTGGCCCTATGCAACTGAGTAAAACATTGAATTTCGAGATGAATGTGGAAGGGGAAGCAACAAGAGGTTAAGCAACGCCTATGGGTAGCACAACACATACGTAGAGGATAATTTAGTATAAAGCTTGCAACTTTAAGGGATAAGGGAAACAACAAAAATCTGACTCATATATGGGCCATGAGGTTTATAGGTATGAAAAAGAGAGGAGATGAGGCTATCATACAAAGATGAATCTTTTACCGCTATGAAAACTTAGAAAAACAAAAAACAGAGCACACATTTCCTGTGAGGATTAATACGCATAGGAGGTAACAGTGGATACCTGTGTGGTAGACACCTGCTGAGCTCTTCAACGCAATCTTAGGATGAAAATGAGGAAAATCTGGCCCTGGAATCTTGCACAATAGTAAGATTTGGTTGACATGTGATAGCCTAATCAGAACTGGCAAATTCACGCAGCACAACACTGTCGAGTTTTCAAAATTAGAAATTGTTATCAAGGAACATAAATGCAAGATCTTTTGAAGGCACTTTAACTGAATTCTGGCACTGAAAACAAGGGATATGGTATCGGTCGTGGCAATCATGACTTGAAGTGGAAGTATGATAAATGTGACAGGTGCTACAAAACTTCCCGATGAGTAGGCAACGCTTCCAGTTCAAAAATATGATTAGATAGGTAAGCAAGGAAAATGAGGCATGCTTGCGATGTAGTGAGTGAGGGGAGAGGTGTGTCATATCAGCCTGATCATGGGAGGTATCAACCAAGGGGAATATCATGAAGGAGACCAAAGTAAAACATGAGATAGGAATGATTTAGGGATCAAAAATCAATTTGACGATCAAAATAGACGTAAGACTCAAAAAATTTAATCATCCAAGGGGTCCTACCAATCATACATTTTAAAGGGGTGGGACCTTAAAAGAAAAAATTAAAAGCCAAGTCTTAAAAAGGATTGAAAACAAACTAAAAATATCCAAGGTAATTTAGTGCGATAACAAACTGCGAAGTAAATAAGTGATGAACAAATGAAAAATCATACAAATACACAGTACGCCAGTATTTTACGTGGAAACCCAAAGCGAGAGAAAAACACATAATGTTTTTCCTTATATGTCTTGAAGAATTACATTCATTGGATGCACCAACTTCCTTTGTTTTCTAGATGCAATTGGAAGGAGGCTCCAACCCCCTTATTTCTCAGGCTATAGCCTGAGGGAAGCTCCAAATCCCATATTCTCTAGCTACAACCAGAAGGAGGCTACAACCCCCTATGTTCTCTAGATAAAACCGGAAGGTGGCTACAACCACCTATCCTTTCCCCGTCCAACCTCCCTGAAGTAGAAGTAGAATGATGGAACCACTATCACACTATCACTATGAGATATACAACTGTAAACCTGAACAATAAACCTGAACCATCCATCAAACATGAATCAACCTGTACCATAAAAAAGTGCATCAACCATGCACCAACCTATACCAAATAACCTGTAATCAACCTACACCATAAACAAGTGCATCCAACCATGTACCAAGTATGTACCAATCATGTGTCAAATACCCATCAACTATGACTCATCAATATGTACCAACATCATCAACTATACACCTCATGTATGTGCCAACTCATCAACTACTTGTCTCAACCATGTACCCAACATGTACCTTAACCAAAATCCCTCATCAATTTCATCATCCAAATATGATTTGTAACTCTATAATAGACCTGGTGTATATAATCACATACCTCCAAACCTTCCTTAAATTTCACAACAAGAGACTAGCATTTTCATCAAACGTTTCTTTAGTCTCACATGACTAGTTTGGGATTAGTCAACAACCCTAACTTTAAAAAATCATAACTATGTACCTACAATGAATAAAGATATGAAAATAATACACAATGTTCTTCAGTTTGTTTTATGCAACTCCTTCACGTGTCACTACTTGGAACCTCTCAGAAAAGGATTTATAGAAAAAATCGCATACCTTGCTAAATTCTGGCTTATTCTAGAGATCGACCTTGTAGAGCATTCCTCGCATGGAATATTTGTTGAATGGATCTTAGAAAGCATCATCAAAATAATTTATCCTCCCTTGAATTTCATCCTTCTTTTCTTCACCTTCCCTCTGAAATTCGGATTAGATATCCTTTGGTTACCTCAATCACCTATAGATATTCAATATGCTCAAGTTTGATGTAAAATGAGAGAGCCTTGCCTCTTATTTATACTCTCCAAGTACCTTCCTTAAAATCATCTTCTAGGTCACTTTGCCCACTTTCCTTATTTTAGGGTTAACCCACTTCTAATTTCTCCATTAAATTTTTTATTTAAATAATTTATTTTGTATTCACTTTGAATTATAGTACACTCATCACTTCACTTTATTATTTAACTTCTAAAATATCTTAAACCTCTTTGACTACTTTGACCTTTTGGGGCTTCTAGATGACAAATGAGGGTCCTCCAACTTCATAAGGCCATAACTCTCAAACCGTGAGGAGTTATGTGACGTTCCACATACCACCATAAATGGCATGACATGTACTATCCATATAGAATAGTATTACCTACAAATATATCAAAACTCATACCATTATCCATCAAACAAACTTGGGTCCATTACCAAAACCTTTGTGCTACCAGAATTCGCTACCAAACTTTCTTCAAGGGTTGACATCAATGACAACCAACCTTAATCAATAGTACGATCCTCAAAGTTATTTTAGATATGTAAAGAAAAAATGTTGCTAATTTTGCTAAAATGCAGGGAGAAAACCTTATTATATGATCAAACGACGAATTTTTCAAGTTCCATCCCATTACATATTGCTCAAAGTTCATGGCAGAGTTCTCCCTTTCGATCTCCAGTAAGTTTAACTTATTTTATTTATGTTTCAATTACCTAATTTGTTTTTTATCCATGTCAATCTGAATAAAAATGTATCCAAATTTGTAGGATCGTGATTCATAATCGATTTCAGATGCAGAAAATATTCCAGAACTGGTTCAAAACCATCGGAAGGTTTTATTAGGAGGAGCATACCGCAAGCAATTGGTAGATGAAAATGGGCAACCACTTTAACCTACCAACTGTGACATTCCATCTTCCATCCGCAATCCTAGGTCAACGATGGTAATAGTTGTTTGGTATAATGTAATTTGAAAAAAAAATTATTGCATTGTGATTAATAATATCATCGATGTATTAATGTTCAATATTTTTGAAATTGGGATTCTTCTGATGATGAGTGACCTACCTACCATCTTATGTTTCCACCCCACAACAATGTCAACCTAAGAGAAGGTTGCAATGAGAGAAAAACTCAAAGAGGAAGTGTACCAAGAATAATTGAATCAACCACCTAATCAATTCCCACTACGTCTAGATTCACCAATTAGGAATGATTACAACAATAGTATTTCATCAGAAGTTGGAAATGGAGACAATCAAAAAGAGGTTGGTCTGGATGATTACTTATAGTATATGACTACCATGGAGACAATGTTGTTAGATTCATTCCAGAACGATGAGCTAAGGGATGATGCTCATATCAGTGATACCATTTTCAAAAAACAAAAATATGCTTCCACCACCCCCCTCTTTGGACCTAGTGGCCGGTCAAATTCTACCCAGCTTGGGCCAACAATGTTACTATACAACGTGAAAGAAAATTTTGGCATGTCAAACGCATGTTTATCGACAATATTGAGGTAATTGACCAACAAGTACCTTATATTAATTTTGAGAAATATTGCCACACAATCAACATTAGAAATGGTTGTTTTTATAAACGTTAAATGACCTTGGACATTTCTATTTCCCACTAACTGCAGGATATTGAAAGATAAGGTTCTTCCTAGTGATAATGTTGTTCCCGGTAGCTGCGAAGAGGAAAAGAAGTTGTTGGAAATGTCGGGTGTTGAGTATATATCATATCATGCATGTATGAATGATTGTATTCTATATAGAGGTTAATATGAATACAAAGATATATGTCCTAACTATGGGCATGAAAGCTACCATAAATCAAATAAAAATGGTAAATCACATGTTACTCATAATATATTGAAGCACATGCCTATAATCCCAAGGATTCAAAGGCTCTTTCATTGTAAAAAATTAGCTATGTTGCAGGGATAACATGCATGGCACATAAGTGATTTGGGAGTTATGTGAATCCCAACAGATTCAATAGACTTGAATCATATAGAAGATACATGGGCAGAAACATTCAAGGATGAAGTATGAAGTCTATGACTCAGCATAGAAATGGATGGCATGAACCCATATTCCCTCCAAAACTACAACTATTATGTTTGGCCTATAGTAGTGATCAATAAAAATATCCCCCCATCGTTTTCCATGAAGAATGAACATCTTATGTTGGCTCTTATAGTACCTTGTAGAAGACAAGTGAAGAATATGGATGTCTACCTACAACCATTGGTGGACGAATTGAATGAATTATGGGAATGGATACATGTATACGATGTATGAAGAATCATCACATCAGAGAGGAATTTTACATTGTATGGCATATGTTCTTACACCACACATGATTATACAGGCTTAGGAGTTTTCTCTGGTAATTAACATTTTTATTGATTTATTTATATACGTAACAATATT
Organism: Picea engelmannii; assembly: GCA_009831015.1. Taxonomy (NCBI): domain Eukaryota; kingdom Viridiplantae; phylum Streptophyta; class Pinopsida; order Pinales; family Pinaceae; genus Picea; species Picea engelmannii. The sequence continues at coordinate 687,172 of ML784958.1, forward strand.
TATTTTCACATTTAATTTGTTGTGATTGACATTTTATTCTTAAACACTAATGTGTTATGTATACAATAGCTTTGCACATATTGTAACTAAAGGCTATCATGGATGTAAATGTTGTAGCCCTTGTCTGAAGGCTAGGTGGCCCAAAAACCTATGAGATCCAATTTACAACTGCTTGAGGGTATTTCTCCCAAAAGATAAGACCCTTATAGAAGAGAAGCATCCTCTTTTAATGGTAAACCAGAGAGAACCCAAAGGCCTACAATAATGACACCAAGATAATGGCTTAGAGAATATGAGAGAGAGAAGGATAAGGATATTACATAAAAAATTTATTCAAATGGGGAGCCTATGTTCTATGATCCAGGATTATTTGACACCTATGTTGCGAAATTTCCCATTGCGATGAAAATAAAATCTATCTTTTATGATCTCCCATATTGGGAGCATCTTAATATTTCTGACTTACTATATCCCATGCATATATTTAAAAATGTTTCATCTTCTTTATGGAGGAACATATCATCGAAAGAAAGTGACACATTGTTTGTGAGGAGAGATCTTATTTCTTCGAGATATTATTTCTTCAAAAACTAAAAAGAAACATTGGCCAAGACAAGAAAGTAGAGGAGAGGTTGGTCCCTCTTGGTCTTTCAAAGAAGGTGATGTCCCATGGATTTTGAAGAAAGAAGATCTATCTTTGGAAAATGAATTTTTATTGGGTGTGAAGGTTCTTTATTTATATGGGTCATCCCTACAAAGTTTCTTCACTATGTGTCAAGACTATTTGTCGGGGTTGAAGTCACATGACCATTTGAACCTTCTAAAGGTACGACGTATGTCAAAAATATGATTTTATTATTTGTAATTTTTATTTTTATGCCATGGGGTAAAACATATTTAATTTTGTATGTGTTTACTTTGTAGTGTCATTATCCTTTGCTCGTGTGTGGGTATGTGAACCATGAATTCTAGCATGGCCTAAGGCATGCCATATCTAAATTATCTGCATTTGTATGTTGGATCACATCAAATGAGATTCATATGGCTAGGATTCCACGATGGCGTCAAGAGATAGATGAGATTGTTTGTATGCTTGAGAAGGGACTACCGACGAGTTTCATGGACTTCCAGGTTCATCTTCGAATTCACTTAGTCGATGAAGTTGAATTATCTGGGGTGGTCTCCTATTGTTGGATTTTATTTTAGAGACATAGATGAAGAAATTGAAAGGATTTGTTCATCAAAGGGAAAAACCCGAGGAGTCTATGGAAGACGGGTACATATAATATGAGTCTTTCTATTATGCCAGTGAGTACATCAAGTAGATCAACAACACAATGGATGTAGTGATTTGGGACGAAGAAAGGGATGAAGACAAAAGAAAAGGGGAGCTTCACCAAACAAATGCAAAAAGGTGCTTGATAAAGAGTAAGTGACTTGTCGTTTGTCAAATTTACACACTGAAATTCATAATGTATATTTTAATGATATCATATGTACTATATGTCGGTTTAATTTCAAGAATACATCAGTAAATTCAGAAATTAATGCCATCGATAAATTCATTCTTTGCAATTTGGAGGAAACATAGTCTTGGGTTGCATTGTACGAGTAGAAGAGGAGGAAATGGGAAAGTGTTAGAAAATAATTCAGATGGTTGAATGGTATAAGAATGCCTTATCCTCATGATTTAAAAGAAAAAATGACAATGATATGCCCCAACATTTGGGTTGTTCACCAAGTTAAGGAGAAATATGGTACATCCGGTCATTACCCACATGAAGAAGAGGATGCACTAAACATAGGAACTGGTTGTAGCAACTCGGTAATAATATCTTTGTGTACATAATTTTTAACTTTGTAATGCACATTTGAATTGTAAGTACATCTATATTATTTTATATTTTAATGGTTGGTTTATTATACAAGCATTGGCACTGTGATTTGTTAAATTTTTTATAGGTGCATTTGTTCCCATCTATGTGGGCACATGGACATCATTTTCTCATAAAGGATGTCGATGATGGGAAGGTGACACAAGATTGTGGAGTGGAAGTAGAGTTAGACCAATACAGTCAAGCTAGCCACCGCGATTAAAACACCAAACAGGAGAAGTTAGGTTACATTGGAAAGATACAAGAGATCATTCGAGTGGACTTCTCTTCATTCCAATGTGATATTTTTAGGTGAAAGTTGTGGGACACATTTGATCATAATAATGTAAAGGAATATCGTGATAGTGGGCTAATATGTATCAACTCTAAAAATATATGGGATGAAGCTAAGGAGACTTGTGTTTTCCCAAAACCCTGCAACCAAGTGTTTTTTTACCCATATGTGTTGGATAGGGATTGGTGGTTTGTATTAAGACACAACCCTAGATCAAAACATATTTTTAAGAACAACAACGTTATCATACCAAGCGAGGAAGATAATCAGGGCGATGACAACAGAGAGTGATCTATTATACATGTTTTATTCCGTAATTACTTACTTGTATGTTTTCAAATCTATAGTGGATTTAATAATTTGATTATTAAATTTATAATGTTTTTAGTATTTAGTATTTCGTATGAAATATTATTATTTTTTTAATTGGATGATATAATTAAATGTTATGTGTAAATGATATAAATATTTTTCCATTGTAAATCTAGATGATACTTGAACTTTTAGTATTTTAATTTTAACTTTTACTTTAAAAAACAATATATTATTGTATTGCAAATGTCAAATATTTTATATCATAATTTTCAAATGTATTTTTGTTACCCACCATTTCATATTATTACTATATCCTATTATATTGTATTGTTTTTTAATTTTGAGTTCATACATTCAAATTAGGGGGATACTCAGATCTAAAATGAGCATCCTATTTGAGTTTTTAATAAAAACATCGTTGTCCTTAAATAACTAACTCATATGTCCCTCTCTAAACTCATATAATAATATATACTTAAGATATTACATAACAAACAAATACATAATATATTATGTAATATAATAAATATAATATATATAATATATTAATTATAACATAATAAAATATAATCTATTAAGTTATATATTAATTTTATATTACATATAATATATAATAATAAAAAATTGAATTAAACATGTAGATCATAATAGTTTTTTATCCATTATCCCCTATCTTTATCCCCTGTTTTTATTTGTGGGTAAGAAATTTTACGGCTCCTAATGGCTATTTGGATATAAATTTTAAGGTTGCTAATATCTAATTCAATTCTTAATATCAATTAAAACAACAATTAACATGTAACATTGAATATCAAAAAATGACATAAAACCTAAATACATGTAATTAACCCACTTAAGAAAATTATATAAAGAGAATAATTCATACAAATTAAAATATGTAATATTATAAATCCTTTTTATGTTTTTGTACATGTTTCTTGGTTAAGTTTGACAATCATGCATCCTTATAGTATAGTAAAAAAAATGTTGAAATAGAGATTTTGAGACTTGTATTAATTATTGGAATATAAAAAAACATGACCAAATTGATGATGATGATGATGATGATGATGATGATGATGATGATTAACATGCACTAAGACACAATTGGTTTATCGTACCATACGAGGGTAAGTAATTACTTGTGATTATTTACAATTGTGTTTATGTGCTAGAAAAGCATTGAGAGAAGTGTTCCAAGATCACCATAGTTTTGTTGAGTTAGGAGGTTAGGAAGGTTGGTAGTGTGACAAATATTTTGAAAATGAGATCTAATCTGGGTATATCATGGACAATCTAATAGAAAGTGATTTTAATATTCAACCTTCTTATTGTCACAAAGGTGACACACTCTTTCATCCCATGGCGTTTTAGGAATTGACCAATGCTCAGTTTCACAATGGAGCTCGTGAGAATTTGTTCTTATCTCAGAAATGCTTATTTTTTTCTTTACACTTGTCAAAACATTTAGATAACTTTGATATTCTAGATTAGGGTTGATTACATCCTTATAATAACTTAATTTTATTTTTTACTCTAACTCTTTATCAAACCACGTTTTATCCTTAAATTTTGATTTGACGATTTTTTTAATAGTATCTTTATTCTACAAAATGGTGTCTTCCATGATTCCCCAATAGTTTATCGAACACTGGGCATCTTTATGCCATCCTCGCTTGAGTCAATGGTGGTTACGAATTGATTTTGAAGAAATTTTAGGAAGCCTCTTGTCTTCCATGTTGTTTAACTTCTTCTGATACATTAGGTATCTAGTCATATTCATTCTCTCAATGGGGGAGAGGCTTGTTTCTAAGAGGAGAATGGGATAGGGTGTATTTCCTTTAATTTTGATCTTATAGGTTATAAAATTCTTTTGTATTTTCTCTATATTTCTCCAGGATTCACAAGAGATACTAGAACCCCAAAATTCACATCCATAAATAATAACAGGTGTAATAAAAGTCTCAAAGATAATTTTCTTCTTATCCCAACTCCAAATATCAGTTTATTTACAATTGTTTTCAAGCCCATAATAAGCTTTCCATCCCCCAATAATCCTTTTCTCAATGTTATAATTCCAGTTGAGCTTGTGGAGGATATCGATTCCAAGATATTTGTATGAAGTCACTTCCTCCATGTTGTTGTTGTCATATATGAAGGTATCATAAGTGATCTTATTGGATTTAATAATAACAACCTTAGTCTTATCAGTATTAATGGTCATGCCAATATTGGAGAAAAAATCATTGAGGATTCTTAGTTGGTTTTGAAGATCATGGGGACTCCTTTCCATAAGAATGATACCATCAGCATAAAGAAGAATATTGATGACTATACCAGTGAGAGTATGGACGACACAACCTTCTTTTTCAAAGCAATCTTCTAACTTGTCAATGTATATGCCAAAAACGGTATGGGACAAGGGACAACCTTGTTTGACTCCAATATTGTTGTTAATCTCTTTTGACTAGCCCTCAGTGTTTTTAAACTTATAAATAGCGTTATCATACATCCTTATTGCATCATCCCTCAAATCGAGAGGAACTTTTATCTCTTCCAACCTATTCCAAAGGTTTTCAACAGGAACCATGTCAAAATATTTTCTAAAGTCACCAAAACAACAAAAAAGATTGGTTTTAGTATTGCAGAACTCCTCTGCAATGATCCTAATTGTAAAAATATGGTCCACAGTTTAATGATATATCTTAAACCCGTCTTGGCCTTCAACTCTTTTACTATGAATTTCTAGCCAAACGATAATCTTCTTTTCCAAAATAATTCCATAAGGCTTGGCTAAAATCAGGCTAATCATAATGGTCATATAATTAGAGGGAATGCTTCTATCCCCATTTTTTAAAATAGGAACAATTAGGATTTGCGTCCAAGGTTTAGGGAAGCCCTACTTGACTGGTAAATTAAAAATATTATATATGTGAGGGATAAGGATATGCTCTTTGATTTTAAAAAGTTCATCTTTGTATCCTTCAATGTCCTTACCTTTCCCATTTGGAAGTCGCTTAACCCCAAACTCTATGTCATCTAAAGAAAAATCTTCATCATTTGTAGGGAAAATAGGAATGGTGTTCATGGCATTAGGGAAATCATAAAGAATTTTAAGGTAGGAATTATAGTCCCTTAAGGGAATCATATTATTTTCTTTAGTATTGTGGTTTAGAATTTGGCTCCAGAATTTCTTAGGATCCAACTTATATAGTTGTGAAACTTGCTCTTGCATTTTATTGATATAGTACCTTTTTTTCCCTTTTAATTATGGATGTGTACATATTTATCTTATAAAGTTTTAAGGACTCATTAAAAGCATCCATAATGGATTTCCTAGGAATTTTACATTATTTATCATACCAAGGGTTGGTCATTCTATTATTCTTTTTACAGGACACCTCGAAAGAGAAATTGTTAATAGAAGTGGAAAGGGTAGTTGTAAAATTATGATAGAGTTATTCAATGTTATCCTTATAAGTTAGGATATTTAATTTACTATTTAAATCCTTTAAGTAAAGGTGAACTTAACTTTTGTCAAAGCACACATTCGTTTGATTATCATAATTCTCTTCAATGGCGCTCATGTGCATGCAAAAGTTTTGAGTTAGTGTTACAGGAAAATCCCCCTGCGGACAAGTGGATTTCCTCTTGGATACTAAACCCATATAACCAAGATAGAAAGGTGATAATGTGGACAATGGAATTCCTTTTCATGAAGCTAAACTATTCAAGGAATAATAAAAAATAAAGTTAAATACCTTTACTGACGTTTTGTCCTTGCTTGATCCGGGCTGATCTTGATCTCCAAGTTCTTTAGAAGATCCTGCAATACAATGAGAAGCAACAACGAAACATACTTCCTACTCTATCATGATTAGCTTCATAATAGATCTATAAAAAGAAACAAGTTCATGAAACATACACAAAATTAAAGGAAACAAGCTAAGCACATATTTATATTAATGAAAACAAAGAAAAGTGCTTACAACCATAGATGTAGATGCAACAACTTCACCAATCTCTCTTTGTCTAGACCCTTGCCCAAAATTTCCACGATCAGAATGACTGTAACTTCACTGATATCTTCCTTATGAGATCATAAGTTTGATGCCTCTAATCTGCCATGTGATTTTCACCATGACAAGTCCTCCTTATATAAGCTTGGAGAGGCCCAATGAAATTAGATATTCTTGGGATAGGTTGAGGATATTTCTCCATCAATTGTGGATCCTCCCTAAGATCCATCCTTGACCTTAGATTCAAATCCAACTAAATATAGATATGGGGCAGATTTTTCCTTGATTCTCCTCAATAGTCAAAGATTCCCTCAAACACCCCAACGCTCCCTCAAAAAGGGACACAAAGTGTTTCAATGCTCCCCCAAAGAAGGGTAGGAAGCGTTGGCACTCCCTGGCAGTGGGTAGGGGAGCGCTGCCCAAAATTTCCTTAAAAAATCCCAACGCTCCTCCAGAAGGGTGCATAGAGTGTTGGAACGTTCCCCCAAGGAAGGGTAGGGAGCGCTACCACTCCCTGATAGTGGGTAGGGGAGCATTGGCCTTTGAAATTGATTTTTAAGTGGTTTTCTTCATGGAAAATTCTTTGTACTCTTCATCAAATATTTCTCTTCCTTAAAATAGTCTTTGAAGGAGTCTTAAGTGTCCCTGTGATGTCGTTAAAGACATGACATAGGCGATATGGAAGTATGATGAATACGATAGTTGCGACACTTGCAATGATGAAAATAGGTCATCATTGAAGTGAGTAATTTTGATGTGTAATAGATTTCCCCCCAAAGTGAGAAGTTAGAAGACATAAACTAATGACTGAAGTACTTTGTAGACTTTTTCGAGCAAGGGTATTGACATGGATAACCTGGTAGAAGATGCACACAACCATCAAACAAATATTATGAGATGTTTCAAACCCAAGGCAGACATACCTATGCTTAGGTCATAAATACTTGCAAGGTATGGCCGCCATAAGATACATTGTGGATCCATAATTATATTGACAAAAAGGTATAGCCACTGAAGATACAATGTGGATCTATACTCCCATGACATGAACTAATCGTAACCACGACAAATACACAGTGGATCTACGAGATGAAAAGACATAGCCATGGACCAATACAAAGTGGATCTATGTAACAATATATGTGTCAATAGTAAAGAGAAACTTCATCGCAACCTGGGTAAAGTACATATCAGAGTGATCAATCAACCCAGGGTCTTCTTACTAATCCTGTTGCGGTAGGATTCTGACCATGTGGATAGATGTCCTGATGTCAAACATGGTAGAAGACACTTGATTATCGGTCAATGAGGAAAACCGTTAACAAGTGCAAGGGAAATCACCATTGATGTCAATGATTCCCAAGGTACCATAGTACATTCCAACGAATGTGAAGAGATGATTTGAAGTCACACATTCATGGAATCATCCAATCAGGGGTCAATGATGCAAATCCACTGTTAGAAGTGAGGATGCCTGCCATTGAGGCATGTAGGTCCCAATGTACTAACTGGTTTCTAATTCTAGTTCTCGGATAATGTTTTGAATTCGACAGGAACAAACTCGTCGAAGGAGGGCCTTCATGTATCCCCCATCAACAACACGGAACTGAAACAAAGATGTAAATTGGTAGATCAAATGAACATGGACTGACACAAGTATTGAAATAGGATATTTGTTGTGGTTGACTCTCGAAGCAGATACATCCCTTGAACACTGAGGCACAAAAATAGAAACATGACATGGACCAAAACATGAGGATGTAGTGGATACTGTGACTTTCATCAAGTGACACAAAGGAGTAAAGAAACTCATAGGATTGGTTCAGTGCAAAGGTTCAACAGATTAAAATGTATGGAAAGACAAAGTGTCGTGTTCAAGGGAAACCGTAAGAGTGACCTGTAATGTTCTGAAAAACTGCTTAGCTTGCTTCCTTCAAAATTCCCCCCCATCCAAATAGACAAGTACCTATTTTTAATTTAACGAGATTGAGGAGGGTAACACATGCTCGATATAACTCACCTTTAGTAAGTCCCTCTTCCTTTGTTTAACGAACTGGAAGAATTAAGGGTTTGGTCCCATATGGGCCCTTTAATGTATAATTTTTAACGAGTCCAGAGAAAGAAAACTTGGTTGTTTTGCATGTTTATAGAGTCTGAAAATAACTTGAAGACGACTCAAGGGTTGTCCTTTTTCGTAATGTTAGTATCGCGAGGTCGAAAAAGAGAGAAATTATCACTCGAAAGATGCCCTTTCAAACCTTTTAATGAGTGGGAAAGGAAACAATATCACTCGACAATATTTTAATGTTTAGAGAGTCTGAAAAGAGCTTAAAGGAGACTCTAGGGAGTTCCTTTTTCGTATAACCTTTAAGAGTCTGAAAAAGTGATAAAATTATACTCGGTTACATTCACATGTATTTACGAGCACAAGAAGGAACAAAGACTAAGCTCGGTATGCCCCCATCTTGAAAAGCTAGTGGATTAACTCCAGAATGATCATAAAAGGTTGGAGACATGCCCCCAAGATTCAATTCATTCACCGACATTGAGGTTGTCACCAATTTCTGTACTAGATGGAGAAAAAGGATACAGGTGGATGACATGAAGGTTCAAATACGAGACATAAAGAAAGACTCGACTCGAAATCTACGAGATCTAATGAAAAGACTCAAACCAATGGGAGAGGTGACTGTTTCATTGTTTAGTGAGATTGAAATAGGAAAAGAAATATGCTCAAGGCTTCGGGTTCAATCCCCATATTTCAGTTCCATTTTTTAAATGATCTTTCTACAGAGAGGAAAACTATGCTCGTGACCTTAGTTTCATTTTTTAACAGAGGATAAAGGTTTATGATAAGAGTCGTGCTCATGGTCAATTAAAAGGTCAAAATTTGTTATTTGGTTGGAAACGAGGATATCATATATCACATAATCTATGACACTACTACCTAGCCCATAAATACATGTCATCTCGTTGGAGTTTGGCCAGTTCATTACTCCATTGCAAATTATTATGTCTTGAGAGTTGCAGAGCTTGAACAACTTAGTACCAAACAAATTCTCAATTAGGTCTTTAGAGATTCTTTTGTAGCTATTAAATAAAATAAGGTCATCATATATCCATAAAGGATTATGGTTGGAATCATTACTTAAAAGAGTATCTTCTTTAGTTGTCATCCTATCATTAAAGTCTCCTAGATGGAGGATATTACCTTCATTTTTCAAACTATAAATATCTTGTTCTAAATTATTATAGAGACAATTGTTATCTAGATTGTTTTTCTTATAAAAAGTAGAATTAATAGGTGAAAAACAGAAAAATTCTATATACACCTTCTTAGCATTGGTTTCTAAAATTTCTATCCAAGTGTATTGATTGAGAGGGTTGATCTTATGAAGTTGAGTGTGAGGAGAAATTCTCTTTCTAATCCAGCAAGATATACCTCATATCCCTCTACGGTGAGATTTTTTGTTCCATTCCGACGATAAGACAAATCCTTCTATGTTAGGGACCTTAGACTCCTCATGCTTCCAAGTTTAAACTAAACAAATAATATCAATATCACTCAGGATCCAACTTATCATAGGACATTTGCACCATGGAAAGATACGTTAGTTCCAAAAAAGGATCTCGAGTGTCCCAAATTCCTATTTGATATTATCCTTCTTGTTTCTATCCCTAACAATAGATTTTCGATTTCTAATTATTTCCCATTTTACTTCTTTCCTAACTTCTTTTACCTTTTGAACTTCCTTCCTTAACTCATCTTGGTCTTCAGGAATGAGGTCTTCATTTATAAATATTCCTGACCCTTTTAAGCTCATATATTTACTGAGTATGCTATTTTTCTGGTCATTACAATGTACTTTGACACAGATCAATCTATCTTTCCGATCAATTATGTTTCCTATCCTCTTTGCTTCTATGAGGTAAGTTGTATCATTTTCGGATTTATTATTTAATTATTCTTTTACTATTGCTAGTGTATATTCTTGTTGTTGTTATTTTATACAAAAATTATGAGGTTCAAGGCACTTTTTTTATTCTCATGGTCCAATTCGATTAGCTTTTTCATTTCCTCTTTGATGGGTTTGATATCCAATTTGTTTTCCATATTACCGAGGGTCAAATTGTTGGTTAGTTTTTCTTCTAGCTATTTAATTCTATCTCTCAAGTTGTGATTTTCTTCAACCACTCCTTCTTGGGTTGATTGTTTATGTTTTTCCATTTCTTGAATCCTATCCTTCATTTTCTGCAATTCACTCTTGAACCCTAAGAATCTATCCTCTATTTGAGTTTGAATGGTATCTTTGAAGAGTCTAATTTTTTTATCAATCATTGTCTCTAGCTCTATTTAGAGTTTTACGTATCTTTATTCACTCCTTTTTTCTAATGATTTTATAAATAGTAATTGATCTTATCATAACTATTTTTAATTATTCAGTATGAACTTATGAACAAAATGAATATTCTCGAAATGAGGACAAATTCTCACATCGTACTTTCAAGTAAACTAGTTTGTAAAATTGTGATAAAAAGTAAGGTTGAAGATTAATATAATTTACTTTTAACTTTCCCAAACTTTAATTAATAACATAAGACATATATGTTCCCATTTTTATAACTTATTTATTTTTCTTGGTTAAGTTTGACATTCGTTCATCCTTATAGTATAGTAAAAAAATGTTGAATTAGAGATTTTGAGACTTGTATTAATTATGGGAATATAAAAAAAATATGACCAAATTACAACTAAGAGGAAGTTAAATATCACATAGATTTTATAAATGTTAATTGATCTGATCATATCTATTTTTAATTATTCATTATTCATTATTCATTATTCATTATGAACAAAAGCAATATTCTAGAAATGAGGACCGATTCTCTCGTACTTTCAAGTAAACTAGTTTCTAAAATTGTGATACAAAGTAAGGTTGAAGATAAATAGTATTTAATTTTAACTTGCCCAAATTTTAATTAATAACATAAGATGTATCTTTATCCATTTTTATAACTTTTTTAATTTTCTTGGCTAAGTTTGGCCTTCATGCATCATTATAGTATAGTAAATAAATGTTAAATTAGAGATTTTGAGACTTGTATTAATTATGGGAATATAAAATAATATGACCAAATTACAATTAAGAGGAACTTAAAATATCACATAGATTTTATAATTGCTAATTGAGTTTATCATAACTATTTGTAATTATTCATTACGAACTTATGAAGAAAAGTAATAATCTCTAAATGAGGACCAATTCTCACATCATACTTTCAAGTAAACTAGTTTGTAAAATTCTTATACAAAGCAAGGTTGAATATTAATATAATTTAGTTTTAACTTGCCCAAACTTTAATTAATAACATAAGACATATATTTACCCATTTTTATAACTTATTACTTTTCAATACCTCTTAACTAAAAAAAACATGATAAACTTTGCATTTTCATTTTCATCAAGTTCAAATATTTTTTTTTTAAGGATTCTATATATTACCTTTCATGGAACAAAATTACAGTATCATCAGTGATAGCAGGGATTTTATTGAGCTGAATTGCCCCAAGGGGAAACCAATTCAACCTAGCTCTATCTTTGTATTCAATATATAAATTAAACACATTTTTTTTAATCACCCCGTGGGGAAGCCCACTCGACTAGATCCTCCATTAAAACTATAAGACAAAAAAGGAAACTATGTAGAGTAATAAAAAAATTGACTGTGCTGGGATTAAAAAAGAATGGAACATTTAACAGAGTAAAACATGCATGATGACACTTGTAAGTTTGGTGTGTCTTAAGGATGAGTGTACGTCTCTTCCGCTACAGTCGTCTGGGTAGCTGGAGTAAAAATCAGCCATGAAGTAGTTGGGACATCAGTTACTTGTCTTGGACTATGCAATGAGCGGAGAATTGTAGCAAGCAAAGATTCAATTTTATCTACGTGATGTTCCATGTTCTCCATCTGAAAGCAAAGGTCCTCCACATCCTGTCTGATTGCAAAGACCAAATTCTATAGTATCGACATTGTTCCTATTAATCCAACACAAGAAGCACACTCCAAGGTCAAAGGCTAGTCCACATGAGGCTCTTCCAAATGAGAATGTAGTTTCTCAGGATCTGCATGAGGCACTTTCAATTGAGCATGCAACTCCTCCACCTGAGTAGAGAAATTATCCTGGGATGGCACAACATTTGAAGGTGGTGAGGGGGTAGAGGGAGGTGGGATCGTCGGGCTAAAGAAGGCATGCTGAGAAGACGAGGACATGTCCGGGATTGGACCCAGAGAATAACCTAGAGAATTTCCTGAGAGGTCCAACCACTCCATGCGACATGCCCATGGCGAGGACAAAGTTGGGAGACCACTCTTGTTTGATGAGGAATGGATAGATGAAGGGGCCAAGGAATTGGGTGATGAAGCAGGGATGGGAAGATGTCGAAAGAGAAAGGAAACCTTGTTTTTCAACCAGAGAGGTCCTCTCTTCGGCTTCCTGTGAAGCCGAGGCATGGAGAATTGTGAGTGGAGGAGGGGTAGAGACGAGAAAGAGAAAGAAAGAGTGAACAACAGGTAGTATAGCATAGAAAAAACGTAGAATACGTGAGATACAGAATGGTGCAAAGGTTGTTAGGGGGAATTCCATAAAAAGAGAGTCGAAGGAGGAGTTCCCATGCACACAGAGGTGACCACTTGCAAAACTCCTCCATCGATTGGACAAAAGCACCAGAGGGGAGATGCTCATAGTAATGAAGGTGATGAAGTCGCAGTAATGAAGGTGATGAATTCACATTGGGGAGGGTATTAAATGGAGGGGAGGTGGCATACACTAGTCACGTGGTCTATGGAGAGGCAGAAGTCATTGTCATCTCCCATTGAGGTGTGGATGTTTATGGAACCCCATCTGGGGGGCTGATAGTGTTGAGAGATCAAGCAATATATTCCTGGAGGATGGGGTGATCATTGTGGGTGGGCGATATGGAGATGATATCCGATCCTTCTAGAGCCACCCCAATATTGGATAACTTTTTGGCTCTCTAATTTTCTCTTCGCTGGACACACGAAGGAATGAGAGCTGAGTGAGGCTTAATGAGAGATGCAATGGCACTTAGTCCTATGTTAAGACACCAACAAAGGGAGATTTTGTCTCGGTCATCCCTGTTAAAAATTTTTGCGAAAAGGATGAGAATGATTTGAGATTCCCCCTCCACGATCAACTTATGTTGACCGTGTTCTTGAGAAATCTGCAATCCTTTCATGAGTCCTCAGAGCTCCAGTGCATTTTTTGTGTTGTGTCCTATACTCCCAACATAAATAATCATAATGTTTCCTTGGTAGTTGCGGAGTACCACTCCAAACCTAGCAGGGTCTGGATTACCTTTGGATGCCCCGTCAAAATTTATCTTGACAAAACCTAGAGAGGGAGGGGACTAATGCGCAGGGTTATCTACAATATAGAAGCATTGAAGTTTCCTGGGTGTATGAAAGTTGATGTTGATTCTTCAACTTTCCAATATGTGCTTTTATTTGAAAGGGAATGACATGTCCTCCTCTTTCCAGGGCTGCATGTGGATGGTTTCTCCGATGTTTTCATGTATGTGATTCCAAACCTTCTGCCAAGAAAGATGAGTCGAGTAGAAGATCCTTCTGTTACGTTATTTCCATATCTTCCAAATGATGAAACTCGAAAGTAGCTTTCAGATACGGTTGATAATGGGAGATTGCAAAGTTGAGTCTCGCCATACTTCTAAGGTTTCCCTAAGGCCTTCTCTATTGTGATCCATGATTTGCATGAGAATGGCGCATTGATCCCAAATTTGTGAACTTTAGGAACAAAGGTTAAGCAGGTGATTTTGGGATTTTGAGTCTTCCAGGAATAGAGGGTAGATGTATGGCCCAAAAAAGCCTCTTTTCATTATATTGTCCCAAGTGAGGATGCCTTTATGAGCAACAACCCGGAGGAAAGTATTAATTTTTGGCCAATGTTTGATTCTCCATATTTTCGCCTAGGTGTGCTCTTGTGACAAGAGGTGGGTGGAAATCTTGATGTCATAAGATTATTTGATGGTGAAGATGCCCCTCGATGAGTGTCCCCATATTAGGATTTCCTCTCCTTGAATAATTTGCAATTTCCTGGAGATGATTAGCTCATTCCAAGGCTGAAGATCCACGTGTGCTGGTATATGGAGATCTGTGTGGGTGGACTTCTAGTGGTGCCATTTTTACCCAAGGGAGTTCTCTTGCCAATAGTCTGTGACTGTGATTAGACATGCCTATGTGGTAGGTGCTATAAAGTGTTTTGATAAAGGTTCTTTCTCTAGAGAAGGCCATTGGTTACAAGATTCATGCCAAAAGGAAGTTGTTCTACCATTTCTCACTTCCTAGAAGGTGTGGTCTGCAATTAGGGAGTGTTTTTTCTTGGAAGAATTCCAAATCAAGGATCCTGAAGAGTTTTCATTCTGGCATATTATGTGATTCTCTACAATGTTTGTACCATATTTATTTCTCCACATTCAGGCCTAGAGGTCTTTGGGTCTTTATAGCCACTGCCACCATATCTTGGCACCAAGAACTTTATTGAGAGTGGTTGGGCCCTGTAGAGCAAGACCATCAGTTAGCTTGGGTCTACATATCTTGTCCCAACCAATTAGTGCCATTTTATGATCATTCTTAGCCCCTTACCAGATAAATATTCTTTGTAAGGTTTTGATGGTGGTTGAAATGAAACTATGAGTCGCCAGTGCTGAAAAGGAGTAAATGGGCATGCTTTGAAGGACCGATTTTTGCAGGATGAGATGAATGGAAATATTGAGCGTGAGAAAAGTCCAGGAAGAGAGTATTTTATCCAAGGAGGAGAGGATTTCCTCCCAAGAGATGTTTCAAAGAGCTTTGTTTATAAGAAGACTGCCAAGGTATTTCGACGAAAGGGAGCTACACGTGAAGCCTAGGAAGTTTGTAATGTGAATTTGGATGGGGATCGAGGTGTTAAAGAAGAAAATATGATATTTTTCTCGACTGATGTCCATTCCCGAGGCTTCACAAAAATTTTGGAGAATAAGGAGGATTTTCAAATATTCTCGAAGAGTAGGGGATCCCAGCATTAAGGTGTCGTCGACAAACTAGTTGTGTGAAGCAGGGACATATAATCCATGCAGGGGGAGTCCTATTAGGGATATGTCAACTATAGATGCTTTAATGTAATGACTTAACACTTCTGCCATAATGATGAAAAGGAAAGGGGACATGGGGTCCCCTTATTGAATTTCGCGGGAAGGAGGGAAGGGGTAGGAAGGCACACCATTTATCAAAATGGAGAAAAAGGGGAGGATGTGAGATTTATAATCCAACCAATCCAGTCAAGAGAAAAACCGAAAGCCAACATTACAGATTTCATGTAGGCCCATCTTAACTTGTCAAAAGATTTAGAAATATCTATCTTTAGTAACATACCTCGAGTGCCCATACTTTGGAGGGAGTGGATGAATTCAAGTGCAAGGATGACATTGTCCAAAATTTTCCTTCCTTCCACATAACCTGATTTCCCAGGAGAGACGATGAAGGGAAGGAGGGGCTTGGGTCATCGAGTAATCACTTTTGTTAACAACTTGTACATATCATTGCAGAGAGAAATTGGTCTGAACTTCTTGGGGTGATAGACTCATGATTATTTGGGAATGAGAGTGGGGAAAGTGGCATTAAGGGCAGGGATAACGTTTCCCAAGATGCGAGAGTCCTCTATTATTTCCCAAACCTCCTCCTAGATCATGGACCAAAAGAAGTGGAAAACATCCACCATGAATTCATCTGGTCCTGGAGCTTGACCTTCAAGAGTGTCTTGCAAACCAAGGTCTGCTTCTTCAATTGTGATTGGTCTTAACAGAGCTTCATTATGTTATTGAGTGATGATGTTTGGTATGTGTTGAGTGATATTTTCTATTGAAGGAGTTTTGTCATCAGGGGGCTCAGACAACAGGTCTTTGTAGTATGAGACTAATTCATGCTTGATACTTTCATGTTGTTGTAGCGTTTGACCTTGTTCCATGACCAAGTGAGTGATTTTATTGATGTGTCTCCATTGTATTCTTTCTCGGTGAAAGAAATTTTTGTTTCATTCCCCCTCTTGAAGCCACTAAACTCTGGCTTTTGCCTCCACAAATTTTCCTCTTGAGTTCTCCTTTCCTCCAGCTGTTGTTTGACTAAAGTTTCTCTCTCTTTGAGTTCAATTGTCAGCCCTTGATTTCTGATTTGGATTTGGATGAGCTCCATTTGACCAGTGATATTCCCTTGGGACTCAAATATGTTGTTGAAGTTATGTTTGTTCCACAGCTTGAGTCATTTCTTGAAATTTTTTAATCTTTGTTGAAATCAGAACATGTTGAATCCCTATGGGATGGTCGATTCCTTCCACCAAGTTGGGTCCAAGGATTGGAACTATGGATGCGTGAGCCAAAAATGCTTGAATACAAAAGGCTTATGCGCTGGGGTGCCTGCAATATCTAGTGAGAGTTGGATCAACCAGTGACTAGAGCGATATGTCTCTAGGATGTTGGCAGTCAAGGAGAGGCCATCCAACAAGAGGGATTCAGAGATGAGGAAACGATCAAGGAGACATGATAACTATTTGGATACTGAGCATACGTTCATCCAGGTAAAGTGGTCATTTTGGTTTTCCATGTCTATAAGACAGATCTTGTCAATTAGTTCTTGAAAGATCCTTCTTTTTGTGTCAAGTCTACAAGGTCCCCCTCTTTTCTCGTCTAGGTTGCAGATCATATTAAAGTCACCACCCAATATCCATATATGGTTTGTTGTGAGGGTAGCTAGCCATTCTAGATTATGAATGAATTTTAGTTTGTGCCCCTGAGTGGCTGGGCCATAAACATTGGTGAGGTATCCTAGCTTATTTGAGCTAATAAGCCTGTAATTCATCAAAATTGTCCATTTAGTGGAGAAGAAATTATCCAAAATAAAATATCTAGGGTTCCATAGGATGTCCAAACCTCCAACCGCGCCTGTGGAGTTCATTGTCATTATTTTCCCTGTTTTCCATCATTTTGAGAGGATTTGAGTCATTTCTTCTCATGCACATTTTGTTTCTTGAAGTAGAAGAATGTCTGGTTTTTCTACTATGATATGATCTCATAGAAGCCTTTTTTTTCTATGAGCATTCAGACCACATATATTCCAAGAGATGAGATTCATGATGACGATGGGGAGGGGAGAGGGGGAAAGCTATCAGAGATGAGATGTATCTAACTTGAGTTTACCATGAAGTGGTCGATTTCCTGTATGATCTTTTGGGTTGATTTCCTCCCTCTTCTATTTTCCTCCTTCTGAGGCTTGCGTGATTCTTTTTGTGGGATGCTTTGGATGCCCAAGCCCGAATTAGATCTGGATGAAAAACTCGCTAAGGAGTTGATAAATACCTTGTGTACTTTGTGCAGCTGGTCCAGAGGGATAGTATACAACTCCTTCTTGCGATAAGAATGTTCTAGATGGTCGAAGTTTATTCCCACGAGGTCATGTTCATCTAGGTCCATTTCAGTATCTTTGTCTTCAGGTTTGGAGGTGCCTCCAGCCTTGGCATGCGGGGGGAGTATCGACATAGTTGTTCCAAAACTAGGGTGTTTGTTGCAGTGCCTTTGGAATTGCATTTAGTTATAGTTTCTTGAGGAAGTATCTATGGCTCATCCATATCTTCAGGATTTTTCTGTAGGATATCAAAGGAATTATTGGAGGATGGATCCTTGTTAGCAGTTGGGGCTGTTTTCCTAGTTTTTTGGTGTCGCCTTCTAGCCACATGGGTGAATCCATCCCTTGGTATGTTTTCTTCTGGGTTATCGTCTTTTCCCATAGTGCTCAGAGGAAATTCCATGAAGAGATTCCCATGTTCGTGGAATTTTCTACACCGAAAGGGTATGTCCTCATAATCAATGGTTTGAGACCAGTATTCATCATGATATTCGAGGGTGATGGAGCCAGGGAGGGGATTTCAGATATTGAGATAGACACAAATACAGGCATAATATGCATGCCTTCTATGTTTGGTTTTTTCAGAGGACTTGATATAAGACCCAATGATGTTTCCTATGCTTTCCAGGATCTATTCTAACTATAACTCTTGTGCCAAAGAATATAGACGGATCCATACCTATCCATGTGCAAAGTATTCTTCTTAGGGATAATTTTTTCCATCCAGAATCACAGAAAGAGGTCATCTCAGTTGAAAAAATATGGTCCTCCATCAAATATATGGTTTTTGTCTTCTAGGTTGTGGAATATGATGGTGAAGAATCCTTTTGAGCCTATTTGTAGGTCATAATGTCCTTTGGGCTTCCACCAGTGGTGTATCCATTTAAAGAGATCTCATTCAGAGGGCTGAAGTCCTAAGAATTTTCCCACCAATGTATAGTCCCTCATGTATTGCTTCTATTTCTCAATTATGGGTGTGCTGATCAAATATTTTTGTGTTGATGGTGCTTGAGGGATACATTTACTAGGTTCCCATGGATGAGTTTTTTCATTTGGACTATTCTATTGTTAATCTCCATTTCTTTTCCTTTCACATTGCCTTCAAAGAAGACCTGTGAGTGTTGGTCCGATGGTGGTTCAAAGGAGGGTCGGTGAAAGCCCCTGCTTGTGTGCTCCTGTGCAATATCTTGATTGTAGAAGGCGCCTCATGGCCCTCCCTCGGTTGGAATCATGGCTTGCCTACCAAGGGTGGCGGGATAAAGCAGGAGTCGAGCTCAAAATCCCTAAACCCTAGCAGAGCCGCGCCTCCAGAATTCTCTTGCATCATGTTCAAATATAAAAATGAAAACATAATAACTTAATTAGAATTGTTGTAATCTAACCTATTTAAATATATCCTTTGTACTATATATAGTTAATACATTAAAACATTTCTAAAAGGCATGTATAAGCAACTTTGCTGCTAATTTCACTTTTTTTGACATGAATACTTTATTTTAGATATACTAAAAAATAAAGTACTTAATTAAGAGTACTTTACTTTATGGAAAACATTATATAACATGACCTAACATCAACATCAACATAAACATATAAATTAAGTACATCAACATGAACACAAAAAATGTTATATATATATATATATGAACATGTAAAGTAAATTCTATAATGTACATATCTAGTCAACAACACAAATAACTGCTATAACTACATATCTAGTCATATTCTCTCATGAGAATATTTGTGTTGAGGAATAGGTGATGCACCTTACTCATTCGGGAGAGGTGAAGGAGGAGGAGGAGTTATTGAAGTAGAAGCACGATCACCACCTTGATCAATATCACCACCCTTATGAACATCACCACTAGGAGGATGAGGAGGAGGTACTAAAGTAGAAGTGCCATGATCACATGCACCCTGATCAACATCAACACCCAGAGGAGGAGGAGGTATTGAAGCAACAACACCATGATCACCACCCTCATGAACATCAACACCTGGAGGAGGAGGAAGAGGTACTGAAGAAGAAGTTCCATCACCACCCTCATCATCATAAGTACTGGAGGACATGCCATCCCTCATCCGTACCAGTAACATGGAATATCCAATGATATGATGCATAAGAGACATCATATTGCACGGAAATTCCATTTGGAGATGAAAGAGATCAGGGTCATCCTTAATATCTTGCATCTAGACAGGGCAGACTCCCATGCCAACCAAAATTGCAAGAGATTAGGTTCAACCCTGATGTATCACATCTGGACCAGGTGATATCTCATGCCAACTAAAACTACAATTAGTCTGTCACACACCTCCATCCTATATCTGAGATCGGGCCTATGTCACATGTCGAGTGGTATATGCGGCTGAGGACCCTGACTTGTCGCAGCCTTAGCCATCTCCTCATCTACATCAGGTGGTGGGGAAGGAGGAATGTCACCAACAAATGTGGCAACATCTACAAAATATAACACAAGTTAATAATTAGTCGACAATTTCATTAAACAATTTAATAAGATACGTTAAAGAACATGCTAGAATAAAATCTATTTGAATTAAGTAAGACATCAAAATTAAAGTAAAAGATTAATTTAAATCTTACCTCAATCATCTGGTGGCTCATCCACTGTGAAGACGATGTTGGTATATCCTCGCATAAGGGAATGACACCATCATGAACACTTGATCTGCCTCACTGGCTAATAGCTTAAGTGCCTCCCTAGAAATCCTAGTTGGAAAATCGACCATGCCCTCTTGGGCATCATCTCTCCCCACATGTGCATCTGCACCTTGGTCATTGGCCTAGGAGGTCAACGAAGAAAACTAGGTCTCATTTCTAGAAACCTCTCAAAAAACAAACAAAATAACTCTAAAGAAAATAGGAAGTTACCTCCCATATATCATAGCACGACATTTATCCAGTGCTACACAAAACTGCCTCAAGAAAATTGTAGACCACCTAATAAGTCATGCCCTCTGTATCAAATAATCAACATAATATAAAAGCACGCAACTAATGCGCTGACCATCAACAGTAAAGTGTGAAATGGTCAACAATAACAATGAGAGGCACTTAACATCCTCTACACCAAATGAGCTGATCTGTAACTTCCCACCAGCCACCTTAAAATCACCAGGAGAAGGTATATCATGCACAATATACTTATGAGAGTAGGCAAGTTGACTCTCAACTGCAACACCCATTAGGACATGAGGAAAATGGCGAAAATTCTCCCCTCTCCTAGATAGCCCAGTGATAAAATAAATATCCTCCTCAGTGGGATGGTACTACTGATGAGGAACGACTCTAAATTCTTGTTGATGGGAATCTCATCGATGGATCAACTACACAAGAAAGGAAAAATTCCCCTTTAGGAATGTGGCCTCCTCATAGTACTTGAGGAGGCCTAGATTCCTCAATAGGACCCGCGTAGCTACAATAATAGGCCAAAGGTAAAAATCCCTCTACCTCTCTCTGGCCTCCCATTCCCAAACCATATTGCACTAGTCCACTCTCTATTGTTTTTCATCCATGCATTGACGTCTCTGCATAATTAACATATCAATTACATCAACATCATACATAAAAGCACAACTTTTGTTTAGTAAATGAGAAATTTATTTCAAAATATGGAAACATAATTTTTTTTCAAAAAAAAAAAAAAATTAAACTTTTGTGCCCCTGCAAAAAAGTAATGCACCACCCATGGTGCACACACATATCTTATGCACCGCATGAAAATTGTAATTTATTTTCGGGGGTACATAGTAATTATCAACGCACCAAGCACCCAATTGTATACAATGCACCGTGAAAGCACGGTGCATCTAGATACTAGGATGCCCCGGTGGGTTCCTTTCATCACGACACGTCTCTTAAAATATACACTCATTTTATACAGTGTGTCGTATCCATGGTTGTGCACCATTCCATTTCGTATAATCCATGCATTGATTGAAAAATAAAATAATGTCCATGGTTTGTAGTTTATTGTGTACGTACCGATGCATTAGCAATCAAGGATGCACCGCTTGAACATTTATCTCTTTTCAAAGGTGCGCATATTTTTATGAATGCACTGGTGCATATATTTTTATGAACACACTCGTGCATTCACTATAAACAACAGACAGTTTAATGGAAACGATTTATTTTCGATGGTGTGTCATTTATTATGAATGCATCGGTTCGTTCATTATAGACAACACACTTATGCGTTTATAATGAACGCACCATCACAAATAAATAGTTTCCATTAAATAATGCATATAGTTTTATGAATACACTGGTGCGTTCAATATAAACAATGCACCATTTAATGGAAACTATTTTTTTTCGACGATGCGTCATTTATTGTGAATGCACCAGTGTATCGTTTATAAGTACGCACAAGAAGTAATGAACTATACATTTTCGGTGCTCCCTTTAAAATTTATAGGGTGCACCGCGTGCAGTACGAGATCAACGACTCGAATGCACCGCACAAAAAAAACAAAAATTGAAAAACAATGCAAATTTTACTCAATTTCTCTATTTAATTTGGTAAAAATACAATGTACGATGAAATAAATAATTTACCCAAACATTTTCTCATCGAGGAGCATGGCTGGGATGTAGTGAAAAAAATGAAATTTCCCCACCATATGGAAAAATTGGAATCCCACGAACTAAGCACTGAACGGAGAAAAAACAAGCAACAAAAGCATCGACAACAGTGCACTTCAGTTGGGAAAAAGTGACACCGGTTCTTGAGAGTTTCTTTGCACTGGAAATGGTAAAAATGGTTTTTTACCGTTGTTTTTTTATTTATTTACCCATGTTCTGTTGTGCTCGCATTAAGTGCATCGATGCTCACCACTACAAAAAATGCACCATTATTTTAAAAAAACCCTGTGATGGTGCACCATATGGAATGCACCAGTGCACCAAGAGGACAAAGACACAACATTACGCATTTAAGAAAAAAATGCAAAGACTGTGCACTTTTTTGTTGCACATTCATGCACTCGTTTCATGTGCACTGGTGCTCGTGAGCTTCTTTTATACGATGTGCACCGTTTCCTTTTATTTTTTTTAAATAACTATGCAATGGTTCATCATTGTCTATTCACACTGGTACATTGATTTCTGGTGGTGCACTGCTGCAAACAATGCACTATTATTTTCCCTGCGACGATGCACCATTTTGGAATGCACCATTGTTCCGATGGAAAACGACACACCAGTATGTATTTTTAAAAGGAAAACCATGAAGACGATGCACATGCTTGTTGTGCACCGGTGCATCTATTTCGTGTGCACCGGTGCATCTATTTCATGCGCACCGGTGCTTGTAAGCTTATTTTATATGATGCACAACGTTTTTTTCTGTTTTTTTTAAATAACTTTGTAGCAGTGCACCATTGTCTATTAGCACCGGTGCATTGATTTCTAGTGGCGTATCGGTGTAGTATAGTCTTATAAACTCATTGTTAAACAAACTTTCGCTAAAACATCCACCCGCTCACCTCCGCTAATGACCTCCACTAGAAACAAATTTTTGGGCTATTTTTATCGGGGCTTTCACAAAAACCTCCAGTATAGGTTCTTTTCCTTGTAATTTTGAAAGAGTATCTCAAGATCTAGAATGCTAGATTTGAGAGAAAGGAAACAATGATTAGAAACAAAACGACAATACATAATGACCTCATAACCTTGGTAGATGAATATTCCAATACGATTATTAGGTTACACTTGTTTCATAATGCAATGATATATTTACACTCAAAAATTGATGAGAATCGAAGAGAGGTTCATTAACGATAATGAAAATGCATGAAATGCATCTATTGGAAAAAGTAGTGCATATCAATCTTGACCTACATTCATGCCTTGAAATAGTTCAAAGCAACCAAAATATGTGCATATATGGTCTATGAAGAGAAGAACATGCAAATGGAACATATCAAAATACTTGAATCTTTATGAGCAAGATTTCAAATGAATTAGCAAGTGAAGAAGTTGTGGAAAGCATGTTGGTTTCTCCGTGTAACTAGTTTGACAAAATGGAAATCTCATTTGAGCAACGCAAGGAACAAGTCATCAAGTAAGAAAACTTAACATTAGTGTAATTCATGAATTTGATGAAGCCACCCTTAATGAATATACTATACTTCCTACTAAGGCGAAGGAATGTATTTATTGAATTAAATTAGTAAGAATATTAATATGGATCTTAGATTAGCGAGTCTTGAATGAATTTTCACCCAATTTGGAAAATACATGTTAAGCATGGCTAATTCGATTATTAGTTAATTTCTAATACTAGTCATCTAGGGTATCCAAATAGTTGGAGAAGTTGGAAGCCTAAGGGTCATAGACCAATTTTATAAATAGAACCATTGAATTCAAGCAAGTAGTCCTTTCTTGACATTCTAAGTTATCTTTGTATGTTAATAAATAAATCATTTTTATACAATGTTTATACTCTTGTGGAGTTGCGTTTGATTGTGGACTAGTGTCTTCTCTATGAGTTTTCTTGGTACTTGTGGGTGTGAACATTATAACTGGTGCACTATTTTCTTCTTATAGTGCTTATTCTTGCTTAGCTTAAGCTAGCTCGCGAACATGTGATACAAGGAGATTTTTGGTAGCATGTGGACTATTGTCCATTTATGAAAACCTCTAATCATCCATATGCATAAGCCCTAGGTTATTCTCTTAGGTCATATAAAAAATCTTATTTCTTTTCATCTTAATGATGTTATGATAGGAAAATGTTCTTAGTAATTGGATTACTAGTCTCTAAGAGGGAGTTGAGGTGCTCTAATTAGAATTTATTTCTAATAACAATGATTGACTATTCTCTCTATTATCAATTATATTGACTCTTCTCCCTATTTTCAATTATATTAACCATGCTTGTTACAACTCCTCTCCTCCCATAATTATTTAGATGTATTTATATTACTAGTTATATTGTATGTTAACTCTATTTCATTTAACTCATATGTAAATTACTATAGCTTACAACTCCTCTCCTCCCATAATTCTTTAGATGTATTTATATTACTAGTTGTATTGTATGTTAACTCTATTTCATTTAACGCATAGCTAAATTACTATAGCTAAGCTATAATGGAAGGACTTGTCATTTCAACAAAGAGAGATATAATTGAACCCTTTTGCAAAATATGTTTATGAAGTTGACGAGGATCATTTTTCACCACAACCAAAAAGGAATGATTAAACACTATTGTTTTGTAAATTCTCATATAATAACCACCAATACATCAATCAAATGCGCATATTGATTGTTATTCGGTTAAGAGGTTCAATTATTTCAATTGAACAGGCACATTGATGGTGAAGAAATAGATGTCTTGTAGTTCCTAATCTGATTAGTGACATCTCTCCGTGGAAAAAATGGAAATAGTAACTAACATCTATGCCATTATGTTGTTTTGGTTGTTAAAGTGATACGTAATGACTTCTCTGTGTGTAAAAATGGGAATAGTAACTACTAGTCCAGCCATTTAACATGGCATTTTTTCTCTCGTCATTTTACCATCAATTGATTAATTTAAATTTTTTTAAGAAATATAGGGAGTAGGCTAACTGGATCAATTTTTTCTTTATAGTTATTTTTTTTTAGATTTTTTGCGGTCAGTTTATAAATTTCTATCCAATTTGGAATTTTGATCGATTTTTTGAGCACTTTGGTTGGTTTAAAATGGGGAAAACCCTTTAAAGTAAGGTTTTGAAATGCATGGAACTTTGATCCATATCCTCAAACTACCCCAGAAAATTTGACCAAATTCAGATCAATTTTTTAAACTGAAAAACAAAACTCAGAATGGAAGATTGCTCCAGAGTTAGCCAACTCCATAAATATACGTCCCTCGGTGAAAATAACATCTATGCCATGATCTTTTGGTATCGATCGTTTGACCAATTGGTGTGAAGTACCTTGAAATCCACTTCAAATAGATTTAAAGCTTTTAACAATTGATTGAAGTAGGCACAACCACATTGAATCCGTCCAATGGCTCTCGTGTCATCATGCAAAACTAGAGGACGCAAATGATATTGGGGTCTAAGTTTCCATCAGCAATGATAACCTGAAAGTCGTACAATCATGGCAAATTCTCTTCGTTCCCCACGTTACACGTCAGACTGTGATTGCCCACATGCAGTTGGTAACCGCACAATTGATTCTAAATTAAAAAACCCTAAAGGAACCTACATTTTACCTTTGATTTCAGTGTGAACTAACTCCAGATATATCTGATATTCCCACAGCAGTGGAGAGTTATTCCCATGACTGATCGATTCCATATTATATATATCGATAGATTGAGATTGCATGTGTGGGTTTGTGCTCAAAGAAAGTGCAGTAAAACCATCAAATGCCCCCTGTCCATTGAGTGTTCCAGTTAGCAGCTCATGGGTTTCATGGTCGGACGGATATCCTCGTTGCGAGAGGGATTATCAGTGCTTTTGAGCAGCGGTGACCAAATTCCTTTTTCAAATCTGTAGGTTCACCTGAGTTTGGAATTCATGGAGATCTGGGTTGGCCATCGAATACGTTATAATGCGCACAATGGGCAGCATCGCTATCGCCATCACCATTCCAGAAGTCAGTCTTTTTCGTCTGCTCTTCTCGATGCAATTTGTAAGTCGACCGAAGACGTGGAAGAAACGGTGGCGTACAAGAAGAGTGGCAATCGTCAAGAAACGAGAAATGTCGAGGCCGAGGATAAAACACTGATGAGGAATTCGAATTATAAAAGCTTTTCCAGAGTCGAAAGACAATGGGACGAGGATCATCCTGCATGGACGAATAAGGAGAAATTAATGCGTGGAAGATCGACCAAGGTCGGTGTTTTCAATGCTGAAAAATATGAAGCGGAGGCTGTATATACGAAGAGCAGATCAGAATTGCATCGCTCGTTCCAGTCTAGTATGTCATCTGCAGCATCGTGTTCGTCTGTTTATACGAGTGATTCCACCTCCAACTGCCCATATTTATCATCAGATGCGGAATCCTTTTACAAACATACTTCTTCTATTCCTACTGCTAAAACAGAAAAGCATTCTGATCATGTGGGTTGTAAAGACAGAGCATGCAAATGGGCTGTTGGTGGAGAAGGCTCTCGAGATTTACATGAAAAATCATCCGTTCGAGATGGGGCTTTTCGAGCTATTGACAAACATTTCATCCCGGCAGATCATCATGCTAAGATTAAGTCAAAGTCCAAAAGTTGTAAGGATTCTAAGAAGCCCAAGCACCCAATCTCTCCCGGGAGCAAGCTCGCAGGTTTTCTGAATTCGCTGTTCATGGGTGGTAGTACCAAGAAGCCAAAGCTTTCGTCATCTTATTCTGTAACTGACTCCAATTCATATCATTCTTCTGAGAGGAAACCCACCACTGACTCATCTTCTTCTTCAGTTCAATTCAGGCCATGCTTGAGTAAAACATCCAGAGGGTCGAAGAACGTGGATGGGGTGAGAAGGTGTGTAACATTCTACCCAACAAGCGTAATTGTGGATGAGGACTCTCGCCCCTGTGGGGAGAAGTGTCTCCACGGAATGGAAAATCCAGCCCCTCATCCAAATCCTTCTAATTATCAACAAATTAAACATCCATCTACAGATGCCCACAAGCTTCCTCTTCTCAGCAAAAAATTGACACATCTAAGTCTTGAGAAGGACAGCCATGCTGTAGCAGCAGCACCTAAGAGCATAATTACCGAGGATCAGAAAACAAATAGCATTATCGAACCTGCAGTAGTTAGGGATCTTGACAGAAAAGGCAAAGACGGGGAGGAAGACGACGATGGCAGTTGTTCAAGTTCTGACCTGTTTGAACTGGAGAGCTTGGAAGCAATCGACATGAACGTGTACGAAAAAAAGCTCCCTGTGTAAAAGAGTAGTCATTTGTAGACCAATAAAGCCATTGCCAAGACAAGGTTAATTGTGTGATAATGCACACTCTGTAACCAGCACTACAGTAATGTTTACTTATTTTGTTGCAAGTTTGATGATTGTAGACGCTCAAATCCATAGTATAATATGAATAAATTGCTCTTCAGTGGCTTATATGTAACCGTCTTAGCTGATGGAACTTGTCTTATGGATGGTCTGAGGCTGGTTATGGATATTCATTCTGATAAATATTAGAATGCTAAGTTGTAAATATAATTGTGTTATTGGTTATCTGGTTCTTGGGTCAAATCCTTGACTAGCTATATGGGTAAAATTCTTGATTAGTTATATGGTGGATATTATTGGACTTCAATCCATGTGCCCATCAGATTAGGCCACGTTTACTGTAATCAAAGTCATGGTTTACTCAGTTTACCATCTCCATGCATCATGAGAAAGTACCGAAAAGATTTTAGGTTTCTTTTAATGCATAGTTGTATTTGGTAATCCACTCAAGAGCGAGCAACCCATCCTTATAATGTAACTAACTCGGTGGAATGAGGGATATCTGGCACATCTAGTTCTTAACACTCCTAATACTTGTCATTCTATACTGCAAACTGAATGCTGAAATAGGCATCCCTCTGCCGAAAACTACCAGGCCCTTAATTGGGAAGCCCACTGGACCATTATCTACTACCTATGCAGGGTACTCTAAAAGATGTAATTAAGTTAACAGTGATCATACCTGAACTTATTGAACAATCGCAGACCAATCTGCAGAGGAGATCTTGATTTGTTTTGAAGATAATCATGGCTGATTAAAGCAGGCTGCAAGCTGCCTAATAAACAGTAAGGCAGCTATAACCTTAATGAGAAGTAGTTCCTTAAATTTGCAAACTCTTTAAAATTGGAATATTTCTTATGACAATTATTTGAAAGGGATAATGCCCCGATCACATAAATGTAAGAGACTCGAGAGGGACTTATAATATCAAGCATTGCATTAAAAAAGCTAGGATTTTCACTGACTAGTCGACAGTTTACAAGAGTTTTGTCTATAATCGTTAAGTAAAGTAAAGCCTCTTGCTAGTGATAACTAGTGACGACCAGAGAATGGGGCAGAGACAGCACACTTACAAAGCCTGCTAAATATGGGTAGATATCAACACACTTACTAAGCCCACTAAATATATCGGTGACAGTGGGCGGATTCCTTTACATTGATATTGAAATAGACCTCTTGATACTAGGATGGATCTACAGGTATTAGTCCTATAACCTTAAAACAGATCTAGAAGTGTTATACAATCTCATCAAACACGCTATGTACAATACATGAAACATTATTTAAGATCTATAATTTGAACAAGCACATACATGTATGTGTAATGCACTAATTTATACAACTAATTTATACAACAAACATAACAAGCAATTTTTCATTAAAGTTGTTATAGATTCATTATAATAACCAACAAAATCATATCAAAACATATGCACTAAGTATATTGTGTAAGCATCTACGACCCTTAAAATTTATGAATTTTATTTATTTTATTTGTTTATTTTTTTGTAATTTTTGCTTTGTTGATGCCAGATTGTGTTTTTTCAAGAAGACGCCTTGTTTTTTCTTAGAATTGTACCTACCTTCTCTTGAAACCGACACATAATATATCGTAGCAATGCACTCTTTAGATAAAGATAAGAATGCAGCCTTTCCACAATTTCCTAATTTATTCAAAACTGTGTCTTTTATTGTAAAGTACAGATATTGAAATCAGATATAGTTTCCCCCTTGCGTTATAATTACATACAAATTTATCACCATTGATACGCTTTGGAGTTCAATTCGAACTTTCTATTGTTAGATGCCAATAAGTACAGTGATTTCACTTAGAAAAACATTGCTCACACAAAATCTATTCTAAGTATGTTTTATTATCTAACCAAATACATGTTTATACATAATGTTTTTTTTCAACTATACAACAAATTCAAGAGAGAGAATATCTCAAGTACACACATAAATAAGATCTAATAGTTGGATAAAACCTCACACAACCAACTAGATCTATCGAAGTCCTCAATAATAGAATCTTACACTAAACACAAGACAATTAGGAGTTAATTACTCCAACACCCTCCCTTAACAAGTAGCTTTGATCTTGATATTTGTCATCTATGTTTGGTATAGTCTTCATCAACATCTCTATCTAGTTCTAAAATCTTATAGAATACCCTGTTTCATGCTGAAAACTCTAATATCAGTTCGTTATCTTACCCTAACGGTCATACGGTTAGAGGACATTTGTGAAATATGTACTATCTATACATTATTGATTTACATATATTAATTGAATTGGCTTCGTTCCTTTTCAACCCAACTATTTTTCCTTCTTGATCTTATTAGTTAGAGCATGAAGACGATTTTATGAGCCTTCTGGTTTATAAGATCACTATAGTTCTTAGTGCCTAGTAGGACCATGGTAATTTCCAATGGTAGATGAAATCTGAATTGATGAACCGAGGGTTGTTCATGTTGTTGGTCGAAGAATTCGGTCTGCAAGTGCTCGTTTTTATGTTTCCACACAGAGAGGTTCCGCCAAGAGAGTCAAAGCCGTTGGAAGCTTGTGGGATATGAAAGAGAGCTTCCAACATCTGTTCTGCAAGGAATGTCGAGCATTAGAACCGAGGATTGAGCGTAAGAGATGAGGAAGATTCAATATTTTGTCTGCTGAAGAGCCCTCATTTAATGTCACAGACATGTTAAACCTGTTAAAGGAGTCACCAACATGGAAGATACGTGTGAAGTGAGATCCTAGCATGTGAAGAAATAAGATTGTTGTTCATTCATATTGGAACTGATATTGTTCCTTGCTGGAGCGCAAGGGCTGAGAAGAAACGAAGAAGGGAAAGAAGTGGCATTTTTTCAGGCAAGAACAAACTTATGATTACAGGGGGATGTTGAAAACTCTAATCTCAGTTCGTTATCTTATTGATCTGATATAGGGGCGCACTCACCATAGATTAGTCTCCTTTGATGGAGGGCGCATCACGTCTTTAGAGAAAACACCTTCAATGTTTATTGTTCCACGTAGAAGGAGAGATGCACAGAGCATTCCTCAACTCGTACTCCTCTACAATGATTCCCATATAACACATTAATGCAAAGAGAATGAGGAGGGCGCATTGGTTGTCCCAATGCGCATGACCTCCACACAAAAATTTCCACGCCCTCTCTAACATGTAGCAGAATAAAGACATGCACCAGTTCATTTGGTGTGCAACTCTCTAAACAATTTCACATACATAGGAAAATATTGTGCGCATAGAAATGAAAGAGACAAGAGTCAACAAAGATTCATCAAATGTATTAGAGAAAGACGTCCCCTTTAATAATGCAGGGCGACTTCTTACAAAAGTAATTGCTTCTTTTGTTTTCTGCGACTCTTTGCGCATTCAAACTGGCGAGAGGCATTTCCTGTAGCAAAGCACAGACACAAACTGACTAACCATTTATTTAGACATAGCCTTTCTTTCTATACTGGGGAAGATTTATTACAAATATATAAAGTAACTAGCAGTGGCATAGATCATAAATTAACATAGTACATTGTTTTAGAACGTCTTGCTTTCCAGACTGGCGAGATAAAATTACAATATAAGTTTCTACTAGTTGGCCAATGAAGGAGGACACCCTTCCTGATGGCCCAATTCCTCCATGTTTAGATCTGGATGCGTCCCTACTTCTGCCACCAACTGAGGGAAATTTCGTTGCAATGTATTGACTATAATCCACTTGGCCTGTCTCTGGAGTTTGACATTGTTTAACAAACATGTATGAAACATGATGTTGCTTGGCACGATCCAATGTTACTTGCAAGGAAATTGCAACTGGAGTGTGTTTTTGTGATAAATTATGAATTCAACTATGGTCATCATGTTGTTCTTGGTGTTGATATGTTGATCCCGACGTAGTAAAAATGAGAGGCATCTTTATGGGCGCCAGAGACTGAAATCCAAGACAGACCTCGAAATATAATAATTAAGTGGAATCATGTGTGGCCCTATAGTAAGGGCACCACTTCTGCAAATGTTGCATCAGGAGGTGGAATTATTTGGCGTACTTGTGGTAATTAAATTTCGTTGTGGATAGGGTCTTAGAGTGGTAACTCACTAGATGACCTCCCTGTTTATGTATCGCTCAAATAGAAGACTGAGAGGAAATCCAGGGTAAGGGATAGTGATATTTAATTGTGGCTTGGGTGAGGGCATGCTAAGTAGTAACTAGAGGATGTTCAATAGTGTCTTGGGTAACTAGTCGAGATGATGGAGCATTGGGTAATGATGCGTCATGAATGAGATTGATGGATGGAGAAAGGGCTCGAGAGGGTGGAAGACTTGAGGGAAACTGAGAGACATTGGCAAATTCTGGAAGGAGAGGGAGTACTGTGGGAGGTGTCAAATTAGTTAGCTTCTCGGGTTGAACATGGCGGGCCAAACACAGAGAAATGTCTTTGTGGTGAATGACATGGTGAGTTTCTTCTTTTCCAGGACGTGACGAGGGGGAATTATCAGTCGTTGTTGTAAGCACATAGGTGTGTCCTTCATGTTGAAGATTGTACTGATGGGATTTGGCATGATACACGGCTTATCGGTCTTGTTGGTATGGGATACCTAGTAAGAGGTCAATACAGTCTAACGTTGAAACATAGCAGGCCACAGTGTTTTGAAAGGGGCCAATGGAGAAAGTTACAGTATAACATCGAGTGATAGTGATGCAAGGTCCTACCTTTTGTACACAACCACGTTGATATGGATCTGTGTGGGGGGTGGTGGGAAGTTTTAGATGTTGGACTAAGTCTTGGGAGACTAGATTCTTTTGGCTACCATTGTCTAGAATGAGAGTGGCGAGTTCATGTTTAATTTGGTAGTTATGTGTAAAGAGGGGAACATTAGTGCGACCCGGTTCGGGTGTAGTCATGAGAATGAGGGCTGGGTCAGCTTTAGTGGGGTTGGTGAGAAAAAAATTATGGTTTCTCAGGAAAATCAGTGGATGTGACCTATGCAAACAAGGTCTGATAGGGGCAGATATTTTTAATGCCTTGACAACCAACATAGTTATAGGAGTTGGTCTAGTGAAAATTACACCAAAGTGCATTTTTGGTCATCGACAAGGAAGAAGGATAAGGTTGAGAATGAGAAGGAGGTGGATTGTCCAACTAGGTTTGATTTGGCGGATATCAGATGTGAGGGAATAAATTATGTTCTATGACCAAATCCTGTAAGAAAGCCTTTTCTAGAGAAGCGTTGTCCAACAGATCTACCTCCCGCCGGAGAGGTAACAAGAGACCATAATTAAAATTAATTAGTAATAGCTCGTCTGGTTTGTTGATTTGGAGTTGGATGTGAAACTTGTAGAATACGTCAATGTATCCTTGAACTGACTGAGTGGCAAGTTGGTGAAGTAGCAACCACTTGGTGAGAATTCTGAAGATAGCCTAGAGGGTAGAAGCATACCCGCAATGCATGATAGAACGCATCCTAAGAATTAGTACTGCCATTTCTCAGAGAAGGCGGGGTGCCGAGGTGCACGATCAATTCAGATCTTTCCAATTGTGTGGCCCACCAAGTTTGTGCTATTCCTTCGAGATAGAGGTTGGCTATATGCAATTTGGTAGATTATTCCATCTCGGGGGAAGTCTTGAAGTATGTGGAGAGGCTATGGATCCAAGAGTCAACCGTCTTGCCATTCATTTGTCCGAAAAACTTGGGTAACTGAAAACAAGTGTCCAACAACATGGTCGTTGGATTTCGAAGTTGTTGGAATTGAATTAGTTCATGGACAACCAATGTCAATTCTTCAACAAGAGTTGATGTGGATGTGTTTGAATCCTCACCGGAGACTTCTTTTCAAGGTGGCATGGTCCGTAAGCACAGAAGAGACCCTAAGTAGGGCATGAGATTAACTTTGACAAGGACACAATGATGCACCAATGCAAAGGTACAGAAGAACCCTAAGAAGGGTGATTAGGACACTCTTAGCAAGAGCATAAGGAAAGAGATGAATATCCACATAATTTTTTTTATTTTTCTAAATATGGTGGATGAAACTCGGTCTTCTCCTTATTCTATGTGTGTGGAAACGTCCCCAAGTAAGAGGCTTTGATACCAATTGATCTTACATAGGGGCATGCTCAAAAGAGATGAATCTCCTTTTATGGAGGGCGCATCACGTTTTTAGAGTAAATCCCTTCAATGATTAGTGTTCCATGAAGAGGGAGATATGCGCAAAGCATTCCTCAACTCATACCCCTCTACAATGATTCCCATCTAACACATTAATGCAAAGAGAATGAGGAGGGTGCATTTGTTGTCTCAATGTGTATGACCTCCAAACAAACATTCCCATGCCCTCTCTAGCACGTAGTAGAATAGAGAGGCACACTACTTCCTTTGGTGCACAAGTCTCTCAACAATTTCACATACACAGGAAAAGATTTTGGGCACAGAAACGAAAGAGATGATATTCAACAAAGCTTCGTCAAATGTATTACAGAAAAACGTCCCCTTTAATAATGTAGGGCAATCTCTTACAAAAGTAATTGTTGCTTTTATTTTATGTGACTCTTTGTGCATTCAGACTAGCGAGAGAAATTTTCGGTAGGAAAGCACCAACACAAATTGACGAATCATTTATTTAGACATAAGCTTGCTTACTATACTGGTGAAGGATTTATTACAAATATATTAACTGATTAGCACTGAAACAGATCAGAAATTAGCATCATACATTCTTTTAGAACGCCTTGCTTCCCAAACTGACAAGATAATATTACAATAGAAGTTTCTACTAGTTGTCAAGGAAGGGGGACGCCTTTCCTGGTGACCCACTTACCCTAATGATCACACCATTAGAGGATTGTTGTGCCGTATGAAATATTTATATCTATATATATGTATATATACATGTTATTGATTTACATATTAATTGAATTTCCTTTGTGACTATTCCACCCTTCTTCTTTGTCTTCTTGATATTGTTAGTTATTTGCGACGTGACATGGGGGAATAACATCAAAAGTTTTTGGTCCAGTTCCAAGTTTGTTTTAATAGATTCTGTGAACAGATGATCAAGTATGCAACCTAGTTCCTAGTATGCATCCTTGTTCCTCAATATATTGTTGTTGATATGGTTTTTGGTAATCCTGAAACTATTCATAGTTTTTGAGCCTTGAGCTCTTGATAGTTTGTGGAAAGAATGGCAGAAATTGGTAAAGAAGTCGATATATGTTCGTCTGAAGGTGATCCTTTCACCGCAAAAGAGTTGTGTTGCTACAAAAAAATAGGAGGTATATTGGGTTCATAATAGTTTTTAAAAAAGTCAAAGTTTTTAAAAATAATATCAAATATCTTGCACTGCGGAAGCCCCTATATGCTTAAATAATAAGAGTTAAGGGAGCTCTAACTGGGTAGTTCATAAGGCACAATACTTGCTAAGGTTTTGCAAATGGGGTAGCAAGCTAAGTGGGCTTGAT
>ML784959.1:0-13279 GCA_009831015.1 Picea engelmannii
ATGGCATACAAATTGGAGTTGCCTGCATCTTCACGAGTACACCCAGTTTTCCATGTTTCATGCTTAAAGAAGGTTATAGGTGACAAGATCTCAGTTCAAACTATATTGCCAAAACTTGACGAGGAAGGAAAAATCATATTGGATCTAGAAACCATCACTGACACAAGAATTCACTAGCTGAGGAATAGATCCATTTCAAAGTATCTCATTAAATGGAGGAAACTACCGACTGAAGATTCCACTTGGGAAGATGAGTCTTTTATACAGAAGCATCCAGAGTTACTCAAGCGTTGCGGACAACACTTGTCTCTAGGGGAGGGGCATGTTAAGCCCTAATATTGGCTCATTAGCCCTTAATTGGGGCATATTACATTAGTAATGTTATTTTATTTATGTCGACTTTATTCCATTAGTTGTAATTACACCTCCTAGTCTCCTATATATACCAAGGAGACATTTTCATTTGGAATCATCTTGTACTTGAACATTTATGTGGGGTGAAAGGAGGTTGCCCCCTTGAAGAGGTTTATTATCTGAAATTATCTCTTTTTCAAGGTGTTGAGTACTTATTCTAAGGTTTTTCTATGCTATATTGATATTTGGTTCTTAACATGATCTCATAAATCCACGTTGTTTATGCTATAGGTTGTCCACTACATAGTTTTGGTGGGCACCTTTATTGGTCCAATAACATCGGGCTCAAGCTAGTAATAGTTTTGCAATAAAAGAAACATTGCATCTTCATAACATTACTTAGTGAGATAGACAATGGAGACATGCTTATGTGATACCAAATATTAAAAAAAATAACTCTATAATAACTACTCTATAGAGCCACTCTCACCTTAAACGATCATCTTTTTTCATTTGGTTATTTTTTCTGCTAAATTTCATTTGTTTTGATAGGTGGATTATTTCAAGGAAAGAACATCTTATTCATTAGGAAGGCACCGAAGATCTACTTAGACATGATGGATAGGTAATAACATCAATCCCATTTACACCCAAGACTTTTTCAAATTCTACTCCCCTATTCACCTATGCACTTCCATGGCTCGATGCAGTGAAGATGGTGGAGGGAGGATGCTTGAAGGAAACCAAGCATCTTTGTAAATTGGTGATAATTAAGGCATAAATGCATGCCTCCAGTCTAACCAATATAGATTTTTTTATTCCTTTATATCCCTAAAAAGGTAGGGACTAAGCTTCTTTATGACACCTATTCTTGTTAAATAAATCTTCCCTTTCAAAGGTTACTCAATGTTTGTTTACAAAAAGTAAGTAGGTCAAATTGAACCTTGTTCTCCTCTTAATCATTTAGAAGACATTTTTTTCACAACAAGGAACTTACTACATTCAGTAGACCTCATAGAAGCTTTCGAAGTCGTTGCTTCTATCATTAGTGGTGCACATCTCCACATTTTTCAATGGAGTTATTAAACATTGACATGTACCCAATAACTCCACAACAATGTCAAGGGAAGCACCATAGGAGTACTCAAGGCCTCATCTGCATAGCTCAAGAGGCTAGGAGCCTTCTATTAGGCAAGGCAACCACGTTGCACATTGAGATCATATTAACCTTTATCCACCAAGGTGACCATTTATCCTCTTGTTCATCATTTAAGAGACTTACCAAGTCCCTTATAACACTAATAATGATGTTGTGAGCACAAAATTTATTGAGAGCTCTTCCTTTCTATGTCTAAATAAAAAAATGCAATTTAATTGCATATTTTAAATTCTTAGTATACTCAATATTTATTACTTATTAAAGTTAATTTTCCAATATTATTAATATGAAAAAATAAAATAAAGAGTACTAAAATGAATCATTGTTAATGATTACAATGATAAAATTGGTCACTTGACTAACCAAAAAAACACATTAGGATGAGTAAATTTGTAAACTTTGTAGAACAAAAGAGGCATCTTCTATTTTCAACATACCCCATCTTCAATAATATGACACATATAAGTGAGTAAAATACCCTTTACTATTTCTATTTAACTAATATTTTCTTTTATTTTCATTATATTCCAACATAAAAATGATATTCTAAAAAATATTTAATATGTTTTTTCTCTAACTGTTAATCTTAAAGCAATGTTATTTATTATCTTTATTAAATGATTAATGATTATGGCACAACCTCAGAGAAACTGTTATTTAGTATCTTTATATCTATTGACTTAAATACAATGGTTATTTTTTCGAGGAAATGTTCTTTTCCTCATCATCCATGGATGATATATTTATCTGTATACTTCTTCGTCATTTATGGATGGTAAGCTTTCAGCATCATCCATGGATGGTATACTTTTCTGTATAGGTTTTCATCATTTATGGATGGTAAGCTGGGTAAACTATTAGTTTTAATTATGGGCTTGAGCTCTTATATCGAGGAATCAAGATAGTGGAATCTTTGACCAACAACAAGCATGATAAATTGAGGTCACAATCTAGATCAATTGCGCTAATCTTCGAGGCCATGAATACATCAATTATACACAACCTTTGAGAATAAAATTTTCAGGTTTGAAGGTTTTGTATTTAAGTGGGTCAGTGACAACACAGTGATTGTGGTTGTTATATACAGAAAATTTATATTTTATTAGTAGCAATACAAACAGTCGTAGGCTAAAGATTCTAAGAAATGAATATTTTTCCAGGGAAAATCTCTCCAGAAATTGTTGGATTTGTAGATTTAAGTGATTATTTCTGTAAAATCCGTAAGAGTTTTTCAGTATGCTGAATCCATTGCTAAGTAATCCATTTCTACATTAAAAAATGAATTCTGAACAACAAAAAATAATGTTTCGTATAAATTTATATGCCTAAATACAACAAAAAAAATCATTTCGTAGAACAACTAACCAAAACCATAACAAAATAAAATAGAGTGGCCTTTGACATTTGAACTTGAACTTATCACTTTTCTTTTCGAAAGGATTGAATCTGAATCGAAACTATAACCGCAACTTGCCTTTGGCATGAATAAACCAGTAGGGCCGAACCCATGACTTTTTGGAAAAGGAAACGCGGACTGCTCAGTGGTTCAGAAAAACTGAATTTTAATGAAGACTATAGCAGTAAGAATTTTAATGGAGATTATAACAACAACCTGCTTTCACGTTAATTTCTTGGAATGATCAATTTTAAAGGGACGAACCCATCATTTTTTCAGGTTAAATTTGGGCAATAACAACACGGTTCGACTTCATTATTAAAAAAAAAAAAAAAAACTTTTCACCATCTTTTCACGTGAATCACCCTCCTTTCATGGATTGAACCTGTAAATGCTCACACCACCCTGCTTTCACGGACCTGGCCAGCCTCATGGGACTCTATATATTGAAGAATAACACTTTCTTCAATCCCCACAATACAGGATACACTGAACGCTTAACACGTGTAGGGAAGCTAAGAGGTTGCTTGCACAGGAAGTGAGGATTCTGGAAGGCCGCATTCCTCTGCAGTTGTGAATGAGTTGCACGAGGGATTCGGGCTGCACAAACCTC
Organism: Picea engelmannii; assembly: GCA_009831015.1. Taxonomy (NCBI): domain Eukaryota; kingdom Viridiplantae; phylum Streptophyta; class Pinopsida; order Pinales; family Pinaceae; genus Picea; species Picea engelmannii. The sequence continues at coordinate 3,523 of ML784959.1, forward strand.
GAGCTGTCCACACATACACCCCACAATATGAGGACTCACTGAAGACGCGGATGCTGAAGTGTACTGGTGAAGCTGCAAAACAATTAGTTAAAAATATTACAAATTGTGCAAAACAATTAGTTAAAAATATTACAAATTTCAATTTGTTTGCTGTAGAATAAAGTTTACGTTTGAATAGCTTACCTGCAAACCAGTTTGACTGTTGTTGTAAAATGAGAGGTTGGGGTTGGGGTTGTAAAATGAGGGGTTGGGGTTGGGATTGGGATTGGTGAACGGTCATTAAGGTTTTGCTTTAACTTTTCAAGTTACAAGTTCAATACTAAATGAAATAAAGTTTATGTTTGAATAGTTTACCTGCAAACCAGTTTGACTGTTGTAAAATGAGGAGTTCGTGCACATTAAAGCTTTGCTTTAACTTTCCAAGTTACAAGTTCAATACTAAATGGAATAAAATTTATGTTTGAATAGCTTACCTGCAAACCAATTTGACTGTTGTAAAATGAGAAGTTCGTGCATGGATATTAAGACTTTGCTTTAACTTTCCAAGTTACAAGTTCAATACTAAATGGGATAAAGTTTACATTTGAATAGCTTACATGCAAACCAGTTTGATTGTTGTAAAATGAGGGGTTCAGCCATTAAGGCTTTGCTTTAACTTTCCAAGTTACAAGTTCAATATTAAATGGAGGAATGCTTTAAATCCAACCTTGCATGCAAATGATAATTAATGGGACTAACATAAATTTTAAGAGACTCACAATCATTGAATCTCATTGTGAATGGTTTGTTGGGTCACTGAAAGTATGGGTCCATTATTGTTCAAGTTTCTTTAATGTATTTGTTGCTGTTACATTCACATAATAATTGTTAATAGATACTCCATTATCAACATATTCCTTGTTTTGTTCTTCAATTTAACTATTTTGGATTGAGGCACTTAATTAAGCATTAGTAACAAACATTTAGAAGCCATGTATGAGTTTTTAGTGGGTTTAATGGTTAAGAATATGTGTTATCTCTTGGGTCATATATGCAAATATGGAGGGGAGTAGGGTATGCACACCTCCATATATTAAAAAGTGAAATCTTTGTTAGTGATTCAAAATTGTTTTCTCAAGGCATTTGATTCAAGTTAAATTTGAATGTGAAAAAGATTTCCACCTCCAAATTTCTATTTATGGAAATTGTTATCCCCAATTTCTAGGGATAACTAAAGAGATGATGTCTCAAGGCCCTCAAGTTGCAGACATGGAGTACCGAGAGATAGATGACTGACAACGTCCACATGCACAAACAGAGACTCACTTCACCGCCACACATCCTGGATTCATGACGATGACATCAACCACATCAACTTGCTTCTAGAAGCCGATGGGTCTTGCTCCATGAGCTACAAGTTGTTGAAATTTTGGTATGCACGTTTAACCATAGACAATGTCACATCATTGTCACCCAACCATAGGCATTCACATATGCCACCCCCAAGCACACTAACCTTTACTTAGAATAATTACAACAAGCCTACTCCAAAACCAATAGATAAACCCTAGTTGCTAACTGCAACAACAACTCAAGACAAGTAGAGTGCCCCTTCTCCAAGGGTAGTGCACAAGAGAGAGTCTCCATATCCATAGAACAAGTACCATACACAACTAGAGCCACTGCAGCTGCACTACTCTCTCTCTCTCTCTCAAACTTGCGCCATACTAAGCAAGAATATCACCAAGATTATCACCAAGAGAATCACCAAGAAAATCACCAAGAGAGAGACCAAGACCAAGAGATGACCATGCACCCTTATTCCTCCTTATCGCTGTAGTTGCAGCTGCAACTGCAGCTCTCCACAAGACTTGCACACTAATTGGGTGTACAAATGAGCTAACTCTATTTAAATTAATTTATCAAGTGACTTTTCTGGCTGGGCCGACCTGACTTTTTGGTAATTATATTTATGTTTATCTTTTTCCTGTGGAGTCGACTTATATTTCTGCAAGATAATATTCTAATATTATTTATTCTACTAGGTTGACTTGTCTTCTAGGGTTTCCACACATCTGTTTAATGGTTCACTTGCTTCCATAATATTCTAATCTAAGTCATAGGTTACATGTGGAGGTTAATACCTCCCACAATGACCAAAACATCAACACTCCCTCTTAGCTAGGAAGGTATTAACTAAGATGTGCTTCATGTAGTGGTCTCAAACACATCCATCCATCTCACATGGCATAGGAAAGACTCACATAGTCTTGTAGACTAGTCTATGGGTAGCATCGCCATAACCACACATACTATCATATGATCAAACAGATCATGTAACAAGTATCACCATCATTAGCCATCTAGCTGACAAACACCTCCAACACTACTGGTTGGCCCTCCAACTAGTAACCTCCGATGCTACTGATCGACACTCTAATTGGGAATCATTTCTGACACTACAGGTCGACTAGTTCATACATAACTAATAACATGAAAGTCACACATAATCTGACTCAAAAATTTAACACTCCCTCTTAACGAGGAAGGTATTCCTCTTGGCACGATCATCATCAATGCTTTTGTGCTTCTGCATACCTCGGTCATTGTCAATCACTGATCTATATTAGGAAGTTCTACACTTTCACTAGAGTAGCGTACCAACCTTCATTGGAGTAGCATACCAACCTGCATTGGGGTAATATACCAGCCTACGTTGGAGTAGCATACTAACCTGCGCTAGGGTAACATACCAACCTGCGTTGAAGTACCGACTTGCGGTGGGGTAGCATACCAGCCTCTGTTGGAGTATCAACTTACATTGGGGTAGAATACTAGCCTGTGTTGGAGTACTAACCTGTGATGGGATAGCATACCAGCCTGTGTTGGAGTACTGAACTACGCTGGGGTGGCATACCATCCTGCGTTGGAGTACCAACCTACGTTGGGGTAGCATACCAACCTACGTTGGAGTACCAACCTGCGCTGGGGTAGCATACCATCCTACGTTAGAGTACCAACCTGTGCTGAGGTAGCATACTATTCTATGTTGGAGTACCAACTTACACTGGGGTTGCATACTAGCTCCCGTTGGAGTACCAACCTATGCTGGGGTAGCATATCAACTTGCATTGGAGTACCAACATGCCCTAGAGTAGCTCCCACTACTGGGGATCTCATCACTTCCCTCTATTGGGGAACACATCACTTATCACTACTGGAGAAAAAACATTTGAACCACTCCAAGCTTGTCCCTGACAAAGGCTTGGTCAACATATCTGCTACCTGTTCGTCGGTAGTAATATACTGAAGCAAGTGTCTCTTCATAGTCTTCTCCCTCTTGCTGGGAGAATCCTCTGGACACAAATCGGGTTGTGTACATATCTAGGCTATTTATCTACAACATGCTTGATCTTGTAGATCAACGTGGAAGTCACCACTTACTTCCCTTTTGGTCTCGCAACCAAGGAAAATATATGTTTCCTATTCCTTCTGACTGGCTTCCTCCTTGGTCATTGTAGCAAAGTTTACTTAAGCAAGGGAATCTTCCCATAAGATCTCATATCTCCTCAAAGCCTCCGAAGCTTCAATCTAGCCTTCTCAACCCATGGCATCTGTCTATTAGTTCCGAAAGACGTATCTCTCTTCCATCTGAATCTGAAAGTCCCTGAGTCTCCATTCTCCCTCTAAAGCTTGACTCCCTCTGAATCTGTATAATCTCCAGAGCCATATGCTCCTCATGATATATCTCATCAATGTTGCATCCTGCAAAGTTTCATGGGACCACACTGATCTTTTATTGGTTACTACAACGATTCTGGGTAGGCCCTTCTGGCTCTTCTAACTCTTCCTGATGATCAGAAGAGTGATCAAATTCACTAGAGGGATTTGTTCGATCATCTTTGGAGCCTTCGACTGCTTACAATCAATCTTCATATGAGATACTATGTATCTCTCAAAAGTACCCTTCTTCGTCTTCTTCTTCTTTGGTACATGTATGTATATGGTCGTGTATACAAGTTCTTATCTAGATAATCTTCTCCATGTCTCAAACTAGAGACCATCTAATATGTTGTCTCCTGCAACCATCACTATAGCTTCCCTAATATTTATCACCTGTTACCTTCCTGGAACAAGGACAACAAAGGGAAAAATAGTAGACAAGAATAATACTCTTATAATAATAAAAACAAGAATAAGAACAATAATCACAGTAGCTCCTTCTTAGAGCTATTTCTTGTGACCTTCCTAGAACAAAAACCAAAATAAAAATGCAATAATAAGAAATAGGAACAACAATCTTCTAGTGTTGCTATCAATCTTTCCTCCATGGTAACCTACCTGAAACCTGAAAACAAGAACAAAAAGTATAATAGCATTTTCATAAGAACATAGCTGTGTCAACAAGAATAAAAAAAAAACAATCTCATGGTAATCATAATATTATTACCAAGGTGAGCTACCTGGAAGCAAAACAAGAAGTATTTCCTAGAGGATATGTTAGTTCATCTTGCAAGCAATTATATCACTAGTACTCAGATGCTACCAAGTATTCATTGTATTTAGTAGTAATAGAACCTTTCAAGAATTGTTGTCACAACTAGTAATGTGGAAATTATCAAACTTGATGTTAGCGTCGGAAGTCACTCTTGGATTGCTTGCAGGAGCAGAGCCCGACACCCATCAGTTTAATGTCACGATTTGTTTTAAAAGGATGATCAAATGGAGGTAAAGACTCAAGGAAATATCATTCTAACTCAGGGACTGGGTCTGGTATGTAAAGAACAAAGGAGGTTTGGAATCCTAACTTCATCCAGTGGGTTGATTAAAAGATGAGCAAGTGGAAGACTTAGTAAGAAAGGTGAACAAACAACTCTGGGCAACAGGCTTACAATAGTTTGTAGGGGAAAAACTCTGAATGCAGGATCCTCCTGGTTCAGGGCTTCAAGAAACTGAATACAAGACTTGACTGGATCCATCAATTCCAAGTCGTTCAGCGTTAATGAAATCACAGGAACCAATTAGAGACTCTGTAACCATTATAGTGATCCATTACAACATCATCCTATAATAGCTACAACTCAACTGGATCCTCCAATTCTGAGCTGCTCTAACACAGTATAACAAAGATGTAAAGAAACTGGCATTCATAAGGCAAGAAGTCTCAGAAGTCTCGAAATAACCAGAAAATAGTGCTTCATTAAAACTTTACAACCGGGAGCTCAGCTCAACCATCGATGCCCACAAAAATGGCAGAAATGCCTACATATACTTGGAACTGACTCAGGTGTTGAAGGTGCCATCATATCACGAATTCAATGCTTGACATTGAGGAGCTTCTCTGTTAGGCTACGCATGCAGACGTTGGGAAGAATGCCCATGCATTCGTCTGTCAGACGCGATCTTTGTCAGGAGGAACTGACAACCTGTCTCTGTACACGCTCCTTTCTAACCTTCTATTTAAGGAAGGAGATGATGTATCACCCACCTTCCTCATTTGCATTAACTGATTCATCGGGACCTGAGAGGCTCTGGTCAAATATTCATTTGGGAGATGTGGTAGCCTACCTTTGGCTGTCTGTTGCTTTGCTGGATTTCTGTAGGGGGACTCGGCTGGCCAATGTGGACGGAGCTGACAAGGTTGAGGCAATGGGCATGACAGGCAGGATACTGGGTATGCGTGGGCTCTTAGAAGCTAAAGGCGTAGATGCGATGTGGTGCAAGAAGATGACGTAGGGACAACAGAGGATATTCGGTGACTGAACAAGGTGGGGGCAATAAGCTGAGGTGGAGGTGGCTAGTAGTGTAATGACCAGGCATCAAATTCGTGGGCCCGATTCTGGGCGCTATCAGAAATTCAAGGTTCGGAGTTTCAAAGTGTAAGAAATAAGGGGTGCCAGCTTCCTGAAGTCCGATACCCGATATGCGATGAGCTCCACCTTTATGAGCTAGCCCCTACCGGCTAGAACACGATCCATATGACCTGTCTTCATGTGACCGTAGCCAAACCCTCCATCAGAGTTTCGGCGTTCACGATGACACAATGTTTGTGTCCACGGGACTCGCGATTTTCCGATTGCTGATGCGCCTTCCATGCTAGCCCTTTGACTAGGCCTTGGTCCAAGTGACCACTGCCATATGCCCTTGACCATACTCTCCATCGGGGTTTCGCGGTTCGCATTTTTGAAGTGCACGAATCACTCGTCCCCAAGATCCTCGATATCCCGATGGCTTCAAGTTCCCCGATGGGCGCTTCCCTGTCGGGACTTTCCCGATGACGCCGATCTCCTGCCACGCAACCTTTCCCAGACGGACGGTCTAGATCTCTTTCGCTGCTTCTCATGTCCATGATCAGGCTCGCTTGCTTGACTCGGGCCCCAAACAGATTTCTTTTGTGTGCTACGCTTGGGCACTTATCGCGCAATCCTGTAGACCTGCGTACCTTTGTTCCCCGATACCACAATTGTTGCTAACATTAGGCTCCATGGGTGATAGAGTTGTCCCTATGATGCTCTAAGGACTCATTTTGCAATTCTAGTGCCTTGTTGTTGGGCTATGGAGTCACTTACTAAGCCGAAACAAAAGTAAAAAAAAAGAACAAAAAAGGCAATATTTACAAAACATAGGAGCCACTGGAGGCTCAGACAAAATATTTTTTAAGAAAGTGCCCATTTACAGGGCTGCTGAAAACTTCTTCGCCTTCCAAACCTCGCAACCTGTACGTGTTATTTGAGAAAATATCAGAGATTCTGAAAGGCCCAATCCACATGGCTTCAAATTTGTTGTGTTTGCCCTTATCTTGTTTAGGAGCATCCCATTTCAGCACCAGGTCTCCTATCTGGAACCGCTCCTTCTTGGCCTTCCTATCGAAGACCTGCTTGATCTTTTGTTGATGGTCCTGAATCCTATCCACTGTCTGCTCCCTAGCCTGCTAGACCTCTACTAACTAATGAATACTTCTAATCATGTCATTGGGCTCTTCTTGATAATCCTGGAAGAATTTTGCTACGGGAATGGTCAGCTGAGAAGGGAAGACAGCTTCGGCTCCATAGACTAACTGGAAAGGGGAGAGACCTATAGATCTCTTTGTAGTCACCCGATCAGCCCATAGGGAAAATTTCAACTTTGAATTCCAAGCCCTTTTGTTGTCTTCCAACAACCTTTTGATGATCCTTATCAAGATTTTGTTGGAGGATTCTACTAGACCATTGCCCTGTGGATAATATGGGGTGGAGTGAATCAATTTGATCCCAAAATGTTCACAGAACTTGGCTAGTGGTTCAGACCCGAAAGCAGCTACGTTATCAGTAACAATCTTATTTGGGCAGCCGAACCTTGTGATGAGGTCCTCCATGAATCCAATGATTACCTTGTGGGAAGCACTCCTGGTGGGGATAGCTTCAATCCACTTGGTAAAGAAATCTGTAGAAATCAGGATCCACCTATGCTGCCCACTGGAGGCAGGGTGAATTTCTCCAATGAAATCTAGGCCCCACTGTTGGAAAGGCCCTGAAAACACCATCGGATTTAACGGCAAAGACCTGAGCTGCTGCTTTCCTGCAAATTTTTGACATTTGATGCAGGCTCTGACCCTTTTGCAGACATCAATGAACACGGTAGGCTAGTAGTACCCATCCCTGAGGATTTTGTGGGTTGTGGCTCTCCAGAAATGGTGCCCTCCACACAGGCCGCTATGAAATTCAGCCACGACCATCTCAGCCTCTGGTGGACTCATGCATTTTAAAAGCACCCCCAGGGGATCTTTCCAATATAACACTTGATCGATCAGGAAATACCTGACTGCTTTGAGCTTTAGAGCTCTTTCTTTGCTTCTTTGCAGGCCGTCTGGAGGCCGCAACTCCTGTAGAAAGTATATGACATCCTTATACCAAGGACATCGAGCCAATGGGGGCTCCCTTTGATGGTCTACGTTAGGCAGTTGATCCTGTTGAATACCTGAGCATTCGTTGATGAAAATTATCCCCAACGCTTGGCAGTTTGCTTCAGCCAACAGCTTGGCTAAACCTTTCCCTTTGATCAATTTGGTGGGCCTTATTTCCAGATCGAATTCCAGGATTTTTGCTATCCATTTACTCCTTCTCCCGTCTATGTCAGGTTGAATAAGAATGTCTTTAACGACAGCCGAGGGGACATAGGCGATGATCTTTGACTGCAGGATGTAGGTTCTAAAATATTTGAGAGCTTTTACTAGAGCATAAGCTTTCTTCTCCATAGTGTCATACCTGACTTCGACATCCCTCAATGCTCAGCTGAAATAAGCAATAGGTTGCTCTAGCCCACTGTCATTTGTCTGTAATAGAACAACAGCCACTGTGTCAGGTGAGGCAAAGGAGAAAATAAGGAAATCCTTTGAGTAGTCGGGACTGATAAGCACAGGAGCTTCAGTCAGGGCCTTCTTGATTTGTTCAAAAGAATGCCACGATTGAGGGGTCCACCTTACTTCATTCTCTTTCTTTAACATGGTTGTTATCAGCTTTACCTCCTCAGCAAATTTAGGCACAAACCTCCTCAGAAAATTAATTTTACCGAGGAAAGATTGGACCTCCTTCTTGGACCTCGGGATTGATAAGGCTTGTATCACCTCAACTCTACTGGGGTCAATCCTAACTCCTTCTGCTGATACTATGTGGCCTAGTAACTTTCCCTCCTTCATGGCGAATAGAGATTTCTTGGGGTTTAATGAAATGCCAAACTTTCTGCATTTTAGAAAAACTTTCCTGATATGAAAACAGTGCTCTTTATCAGATTTTGAAAACACTGTGATGTCATTCAGATAAATGACCATGAATTTATCCCTTTCCCCAACGAAAGCTATGTCCATGGCACGCTAGAATGTCGCCCCTGCATTCATTAGTCCAAATGGCATCTTGGCATACATGAATGTGACCCATGGAGTGGTGAATGTTGTCTTTTCCCTGTCTTCAGGCAGAATAGAGACTTGATTGTAGCCAGAGAAACCATCAATCATGGACATCCTGGAAGCTCCTATCACCCTCTGCAGTATATGTTCCATCTTTGGTAAGGGGTAGTTATCCTTCCGTGAACTCCTGTTCAGGTTTCTGAAGTCTACACAGAGTCAGATCTCTCCATTCTTTTTCCTTACTGGCACCAAGTTGGCCACCCACTCTGAATATCTCAGTGGAACAATGATCTGAGCTTGAAGCAGCTTCTTCACTTCCCTCTCCATTATAGGCAGCAGCATGGGATTGATCTGTCTCAGCTTCTGCCTGAATGGCTTTGCCTCCTCCTTTAATGGAATTTTATGCTCGATGAGAGAGGTGTCATAGGTTTTGAGGTCTTCATAGGTCCAGGCAAACACATCAGAAAATTCCATCAAAAGCCCAATGTATTCGGACCTCTGCCCCTCTGTCAGACTTCTTGACAATTTGACATACTTGGGCTCACTCTCGGTTCCAATGTTGCACTGAATAGTACCAGCGTCCTCCTCCGAGACTTCTCCTTTTACCGACACATCGTTTCTATCAAAAAGCCTTTCCAAAGGAACCAGTCCTCTGGGAATATGGTTGCTGGGCAGCTGTACAATGTCACACCCTGCAATCTTATTCAGAAAATTACCCCCATCGAGCTCTTCCTCTGAGACGATGTCTTGGTCTATGTGCATTTCTGAAAATTCCTCGACAGTCTCCAAGAACCTCTTGACCTCGAGATCATCCTCGAATACCTTCCAATGTTTGACGTTGTCAGGTATGGAGGGCCTGTATTTTACCTCTACATCATATCTGAATTTGGGTGGCAA
>ML784959.1:22993-64047 GCA_009831015.1 Picea engelmannii
CTACTTTTCACACTTTCATAGATTAACTAAATTAACTGAATAACATATATGTAGTTCAATTAATTATTCATAAACATGTATAACAAAAACTTTATGAAGTGTATAAAATGTCATTCTTTTATTTATTTAACTTGAATGAATACATATAAAATCAATCATTTAATATCTTCAACTTTAACTAAATATGAGAGATCCAACTCTCTAATACAAGACACAACTTGTACTTCTCAGATCTAATTGAGAAATGAGGAATCCAACCTTCATAACAAGACATGACTTGTTGATCTCAGATCCAACTGAAATGTGAGGAATCCAATCCTCATGACAAGACTCATCTTGTAAACAAGCACCAACTTGATATAATGAACTTTCATTCAATCCATTATATATATATATCCACCAAGACACTTTCCTCCCTTCGTATTCCTTTACATATATAGTCCTCCAAAGGGTGCCACTTTGAAACAATGTGTCATTTTGGAATGAAACATTGCACCCCTTCATTTAATTAACACAAATGGTAACTTTTATCAATTGATTTTCGTACACCAATTTAGACATCGATTTTCGTATGAAGATTCAAAAGTGATGGAAATGAATTTTAAAATTCTACAACATGGGGTTTTTTTGCAAAACATGCCCATTTAGCCAATGCATGAGAAATTTCCCCATAAAGTGTGTGAGGTGGTTGGTTCAAGTGGTTATTTGAATGCAACTTGCCCATATCTTCCTTTCGTCGTTGGATGCCAGATCGACTTCAGTACATATTACCTTTTCATGAATGTCTAAATTGACCTCCACATATCTCCTTTGTTGGTGATTATTTAAACTCAACTTGTAAACATTTTACTTGATGGTTATATTAAAATAAAATCCCTTTCGGCTACTAGTCATTAAATATTTGACTTGGTCTCACCCTTTTTCATATTTGCTTCCTCATTTGATCAACAAACATATTTTTGGTCGACCCAACTAGGAGAAATTTTGACTTGAGTATTTCAATTCTAGTCGACCCATCTTGCTTCAACCTTGACCCGACTTGTATTTAATTTTTCTTCGACTTCGACCTTTAGGTTACATCTTTCTTGGACCGACTCGACTTGGAAGAAAAATGACTTGAGAAATTCAACTTTGGTCATCTCGAGTTGCTTTGTTTGACTTGTATTTCCCGACTCAATTTTCCTTCGACTTCGACCTTTAGTTGGTTGACTTGTCTTTGACTCATCTTGAAATCGATCAACTTGTCTTCTCCAACTTTCTTCAATATGTGGGGTTGTAGTCGATCTAATTTTCTTCGACTCATCTTGTAGTCAATCGACTTCCAGATAGTCGACCTTAGTTGTTTGAATCAAATCGACTTGTGAATCAATGGTGTTAATGCTTCCTCACCAAACATCCACCATTGACATTTTGTCTCATCTCTGGACTCTTCTTCAATTGCAATTTTTTGAATAACTTTTAATGAACCATGTCTTATCAACTTATTTATTTGTGATTTGTATGGATCCATATTGGATTATCCATTTACCCTTTTTATCTGGAAAGTTTCTTCATAGTTTCTTCTTTTGTGCATGGATGTTAATGACATAATCCCAACCTTATACAATATAGGATGAGTGTATCAAGCTCATGCAATATGTTAGTCAATATTATCTTTCTACTAATATTCAAGTCACCTTCATAAAATTATGTCCAATATTGACAATTCTTGACATTCAAGTCACCTTCATAACATTTTGTCCAATATTGACAATGTTTGACATTCAAGTCAACTTCATAACAATATGTCCAATATTGACAATGCTTCTCAATCCAATCAATCAATGATTCTTAACCTATTTATCAAGGTTGACATCAATGAAAACCAAATTTCCAACACCATTGGGGCTGTAGAAAAACATACTCTATCTTTTACTTTAACTTGCTTTTCAACTGTGAAAATTTGCTTGGAAGCCACTATTATCATTCTACTGCTTATTGGCCAACTTTTTGTCGATTTGCTTGCTGATTTTCATGGTTGAAGCTTGTTGTTGTAGAAAATATTTTCTACAACCACTTGGATGTTACAATAATTCTTTGAAAACCCTATCTAACAACCCTCTTTTACCATTTGAATATTGGAATGTTATCTAGTGATTTAGTTCTTTATTGTCCAATAATTACTCAATAATTTTGATGGTTATTTATGCAATAAATAATTGATTTCATTGCTGATATATATATTTGTTTATTGTTGTAGTTTAGGAAAGAAATATTCACTTGCTTTTCCATTTGAGTATTGGGCTTGTATACTTTCTTTTCTCTGGTCTCGGGCAGGTGCAATTATCTGCTGCAGGTACTCAAACATTTGGAAACCATTGACCATTACCAAGACTTGATTCCAATCCAATTTCCACTTCTTACATTGACTTATAGGAGAATCATATTACATTAATCCAATCTCTATCTCATTTCCCTTAGGGTCACCTGAGATAACCCCCTTGTGTAGGATTCCTCCTTCACTAAAGCGAGGGGAGTACTTACCTAAGGTGACAATGGGTAGGTATTCCCATATTTCTCTCCATATTGTGGATTGCGTCGATATTTTCCCAACCTACAATTTGTGCGATAAAATTTTGGCATCGTTTTTGGGGAGGATTTTGAATCCTCTTTTGAACCCTAACAACACTTTGGAAATCTATCCCAAAGCCTTTCCCTAGTTTTTTTGGCGACTCCACCTAAGGGAAGTTCCCTCTCCCCTTTTTCTTTGATGAAATCTCCAGGTTCATCTGGAAATTCCACAACCCAAGAACCTACCTTTCCCTAATTACCCTTTCCATATTTTGAACCATGGAGGTATATGATGAAGACCTATTGAAAAGGTGGAATGATATCCCAAAGTTTGATGGAAATCTATGTTCGGCCATTACACATGTTGTTGAGTTTACTAAACACATTTTTTAGTATCGGATAACCTAGGGTGATGAATCAACACAATTTTTCTCAGCATCCCTGGATAAGAAACAAATGAATTTGATCAAGCATGTTTGTATCTAAAAGGATTTAACCATCCTCATCCAATAATTCCTCACACATTGTGGACCGAAGTCTGAACAATTTGAAGAAATGGTTCAGAACCTTGAGGATGTTTTCCAAGAAAGGATGTTTCCTTTGGATTTGATTGAGAATTTGAGGGAAATTTCCTTTGAAGGAAATATATACAAAGAGGAAGACTCCAATTAATTGCATGATCTTGAATAAATATCACCCGTTAGATAGAAAGTCCACAATGACGAGAAGAATGAGAGTTTTCCTTTTATTCTTTTATGGAAAAAGAAAACAAAGCACTCTACATTGAGGATTAAATTCCTTGTGATTAAGAGGTGCCGGAGGGGCATGTCCATGAAGAAAAAGAATATTTCAGATTAAGTGCCACATACTAAGAATCCAGATGAGACATCAATTTGCATTCTATTTCTTGATGAAGATGAATTTGTTCATCCTTGTTTTCCTCCCCCCCCATAAATATGAAGAAGTGATTAATCCAAATGATGCAGATGATTTTGTGGAGGACTTATCTGACACAGTTGATCAACACATAGATGAATTCATACAAATTAGGAGACGTAGATGGGATGTGAGATTCAATTTTGACAAAGAACCCATTGATGACATTGAGGGTGCTCCTCAAGAAAAGAGGGTTGAGTTGACACCTTTGGAGGAATGGTCTTCATGGGAATATGATTCAGATGCTTGGCAACCTGATGATGATATGGTCATAGATTTATTCTACCCAGTTGAGGATGACTTGTCACCATACACTCATGATGATTTTTAGTCATCCCTTGCAATTTGTGATTCATGCCTTTTTGAGGATTCAATTTTTTTCTACAAATATTTCCAACCACCTTTGTGCTCATATTTTGATGGATACAAGGACATGGTCATATCAGAGCAGTCAAAGACTCATGTTGCAGAGAAATATTTTTCATCCTAAAGCACTTTGAAAGGATATGCAAATGAAAGGGAAACATTTTTTCAGTATCAGAAGGATTTCTTTTTCCGAATATGATGTTATCCCTTGCCTTCATTCTTCTTGGGAATCCATACACTTTTCTTTCGATCTCTCATCTCCTCTCAATATTCAAGAAGTAGTGGTACTCTAAGTGAATATGGAGATGAGCCATCATCTATATACAATATTCTTATTCATAAGTGGGTTGATAAAACTTGTGGCCATCATTTCAGGCAGGATTTCCCAGATGATCAGGCTTGTGGTTTCTCTTTCTAGTAGGATTTCCTCCCTCCCACCCATCTCCATGATTTTCCTCTCATGATTGATTATATGATTTTTCATATTCATGATTATTATGTGCATAACTTGTCCTTGATATGTTTTATAATTAAGTGTAGAGGAAAGAATTTGGGTGAGATGCTGAGCAAGTGGTTGCATTGGTTGTATGACTTCACCTGACATCACCCATCACCTGGTCTTCAGGGCCCCGGGTAAGTAGGTAGGTCATCTCGCTTTCTTGCATTTTCATCTTGATTGCTCAAGGTACTTTAGTTGCATTTCATATTTGATTTTCATTTTTCTCTACTTTCATTATTGATTTACATGTTTCTCTTTCATCATATTATATGAAAAGTACAAAATTTTATTTTCTAGATTAGTTTCCATTTTTGGAATTTTGATTTTGATTATATGAGTAAAGGGTGAATGAGCCACCCTATATTTCACAGTTTTATGTTTCAGTGTAGGCACATGTCTGACCAAGAGATGTTGAGGTTCTCATGCAATCTATGGTGAGTACATGTCCCCAAGTAGGAGCCAAATGTTATCCCATATTTATAAGGATAAATAAGGAGATGATGTCTTGAGGCCCTCAGGTTGCAGACATGGAGTACTGAGAGATAGATGAATGACAACGTCCACATACACAGATAGAGACCCACTTCACCACCACATATCCTGGATTCATGACGATGACATCAACCACATTAGCTTGTTTCCGAAAGAATATGGGTCTTTGTCCATGAGGTACTAGTCAAGTATTGTGGTAAGTGTCACTTTAATATTTTAGGCATTTGAGTATGTTGCATTTAAATTTGTTTTTTATTCTAGCTTGTTTGCTTGGAAATTATGCTCTTTTACCTCTTTCACCTTGGTGGTTGAAATTGCGCCCTAGAAAGTGGTCATCCTTAGGGATGGGTTTTCTACTGGGAGGTCTCCTTGATGATTCATTAATCCATTCCTGATCATACTTACCATTTTTTACACTTCACCCCTTTCTCATCTCCTTATGTTTTGGGATTTTCGGGTGTAATAACCTAAGAAGGGATTGTACCTCATTTCATGGGAAGAAGGGGATGAATTCCCAAAGGTTTGTAGCTAGAAAAAGATAAAAGCCAATGGTAAACCTTCTAGATGCTCGCCCATGGATCCCGAGGACAATGAAATGTATCTCATAAGAAACTGATGGGACTCGTGAAAAAAATAACAATATAAAAATGCCAACCAAGGTAGAGTGTGTGTGGACAATGTTTTTCATGCTTAGGTAGAAGTACCACACATTGACTTCAAATCGGGAAAGCATAGTGTGACGAGGGTAGAGTCAAGGTGGGCAATGTTTTTCATTATTAAGTAGAAGTCCCACCATGGGTTCAAAATGGAAACATTCTAAATAATTAATGGAAATAAATGGTCTTGGAAAAAGGATGCATTGAAAACGAAGGTGCAACAAACCGTCTACAAAGTCACCCATAAATGAGACAATACAAACCCTTGTATGTCATGAAACCCATGCCCAAAAGTATTACCCCCATCCACGTCATCTTCTCCACATGAATTATAGATTTTTCCACCTAGGAAGCACTCATTGACTTAAGGACCAATTCACCCAATAGGTCACCTTGTCAACCCTCCCATATATAAACTTGGAAAATTTCATTGGGTCTTTGAGCACTTCTTTAATTTGATGAGGTAGTTTTTTATGTACATTATTAGGTGGCTCTTATATTAAAATTAATTTTAATTTCCATGATTCTTTGACTTGATATTCTTGGAGGGCGCACTTGTCTGTCTTTGCAGGACCTTGTTGATGGATGTTTTGGAGAAACAAGCCCGGCTTGGGCCTTCATTGAAACAAGAATCCCACCGGTTGGATGCCATGGCCCATACGTTGGGGAAATACATGAGATGAACCTTTCCTTTGGAGGAAAAGGAAGAGACCTTGGAGGGCCTCACCTAGCCCTTACAATCCCAATGATTTTCCTTTAGAGACTAAGACATCATCTTGGAGGGCCTGACGTCACCCTAGGGATAGGGTTTTGGTGGTGATGGTGATGTGTAATGGACACTTGGAACTTTTGATGAGGAATATCCCGTGTACCTTGTAGAGAAGTCCCAACACATGAAGGGAAGTCCTTTGGAGGCCCAACGATTACATCCTCAAGCTCAATGCAAACTTGATAAAGTGACCAAGGTATCACCCTAGAAGGGGTTGACCTCATGTTTTAAGGTTTCTTTTATGCATTTTTAAAGTTAAAATTAAATTTACTTTGTAAAGGGGTAAAATAAAGGGGGAATGGATCCCTTATTTTGTGGTTTATCCTAATATACGTGTACAAATACTTTTTAGGAGTTTTTGTATAAATAAGGATCAATTTCATTTCATTTCATCATAACTCTCTCACATGAGAAGAGCTACTTGGATGAAATTTGCGCCCCTCTTGGGAAACATCATTTTATATCTCTCTTATGTTATGGTTTATCATTGTCTGGTGGAGTGAAGTGGTGCGTTATCTTTTGGAGGTATTTTCTCTTTCTATGGTGATGAAAGTTCTTGGTAACTAGGGTTTTTTTCTTGCATGCTATTGGAATTGGTAAGAGAAATATGCATTTTGTTATTTCTTCTTTCTCGTTCCATGGTTATGATTGGATATATCCTTGGAGGAATATAAGTTCATATAACCTCCACCAATTTTTGTCTTTGTTGTTTGTTGAAAAATCTATTGCAAAGGTTGCTACGAGTAAAAGGGCTTACACCCTCCTAGGTCTACCTTGTTAGGGTTACTTTCTCAAGGGAGTAAAAGGGATTACACCCCTTGAGAGGTAGTACACATAACCCAATTCAAGATAACTCTATAACCCATTTTACAAGGAACTAATCTAGTTTTTCATTGGAGAAATAAATTACTTTCATTGGTACACGTAATTTAGAGAGATATTGAAATTGTTCAAGTTGGAATCATGTCTTGGTGTCTTAAGCTTGCTAAAGCCATTAGGGCATATTGTTTAGCCTATTGACTCTTTAGTTATCATCAATAAAAATATACAACTATTAGGGATGCAAAAAAACATACTCTATCTTTTACTTTAACTTGCTTTTCAATCGTGGAAATTTGCTTGGAAGACATTATTATCATTCTATTGCTTATTGGATAACTTTTTGTTGGTCACCAATCTCAAATACCCAATGTTCATTAAATCAGAGTCCAGTGACCAGAGGAAGCGTCGAGGAGAAGTACAGATCTGATCCGTTGGATCTGAGCACCGAGGACCAACAACCGTTGGATCCAGAGGACATGTGGCGAGAGATCATCATTTCGTTGACTCGCGAGATGGAGAAGTCAAAGGTGGGAGTTGTAGGAACTTGTGATATGCGAAGTCATGAAATGATCTGGGCCATCAGATCATAGATGATCATGGACCATTGATCTATCAAGCATGGTTTTAGAATACCGGAAATCGATAGAATTAGGGTTGACTCACATCCAAACACCTGATACGCAAGGTCACGATTTGATCGCAGCCATCAATCAGAGGGAGAGATCTCGACCATTTATCCAATATGAATCATTTCAGATTTTTGTGAGATGGGAGAATCGAGGCAACTCACAGCATAACTTTGTGAAATTTGAAGTCCTAATAAGATCTAGACTTTTGGATCATAGAGGGTTGTGGGCCGTTGATCTGAAAAAAAGAACTGAATCGGGAATCAGGAGTTGGAAGAATCAGATTTGGCCCACGTCCAAACACCCAACATGCAAGGTTGTGATCCAACTTCAGTTGTTGATGGAGGAAGGAGAGATCTAGTCCGCAGACTCTAGAGGGAAAATATGAACTGTCCATTCAAGAGCTAGTGCTCACTAAACGAAGCTTGGGAAGCTCCTTTGAATAGGCGTTTGGTCACTTCCAGTGGTCACGTGAAGGAAGGGGCTTACAAGCCAAAGAAGCCATAATTGATTGGTCATAACTGCCAGAACAAAGTGATTGTATTGGCCAGAGAAATCGAGGAGTTAGAGGGTGATCACTAGAGAAGATGAAGAGTCTCGAGGTAACTACCAGTGGAATGAAGACTCATCATAGAGACAATTGACAGATGGAAAAATCATCAAAGACTATAACTTTAACAAAGAGGGTAAGCTCAATTGTGATCGAGAAGAGGAAGGGTTGTAACTTCCAGAAAAGGAAAAGAATCTCAAGAACGACCACTAATGATGAATAGTCTCAGCATAACGGCCATGGATGAAGAACATACTCAGTGTAATCATGAGAGGGGATAAAGAGTTAGGTGTATGATCTAGCAAAGGACTTTATAGGATAAATACACACAGAACATAGAAGAGAGGGTTGTTGTTGTTGAGTGTGTTTCATGCAGGTAGAAGAATTATGTGTGTAGGAGATGAAGCGCACAGAAGAGGCATGGTGCACAGAATGGAAATAATACACAGAGCATAAAGCGCAAAAGAAGCAAGGAACAATAATGCATATCTAAGAGAAGAAAAGAAAGCGCAGTAGACATGAGGAGAGAGACATTTATGAAGGCAGAGTAGAGTTGTGTAGCAGAACAGTGATGAGACTAGTAAGCCATAGATAAATGTTGTATCACTGTGATAAATTCAAGAAAGAAAAGATTTATATTTCAGGGTGGTAGGGAGGTGGTAGGGAGGATTGTTGTCCTCTGAGTTTCAATTGGGTTCTTGAACATAGGGAGTTGTAGCTTCCATCTGGCTGCAACCAGAAAAACCAGGGTGGCAGGGTGGTGCAAGGGAGAACTAGTGTTCTCTGTTATATATGTTGGTGCCTGTGTGACTGGAAGTTGGTGCTTCCATCCAATTGGAGCTGGAACACTTAGCTAGGAGTTGGTGTTTCCTTTTAGTGGGTGCTATATAAACTAGGGAATTGGTGCTTCCTTCTAGTGGGTGTTGGAGAAACCAAAGAGTTGGTGCTCTCAACAAGTTGCATCTTGCAAAACAGAGGTGGTAGCCTCACAATGAGTTGGTGCTCATAAGAATGATAATGTACAAAAAATAAATATTACTTATCATATCAAGAAGAAGAGGTTTTTCCCTTTATGGGTTTCCTTAGGAAATATCTGTCTCTATATATTTCATGCATGTGATTGATGTTGAATATTTTATTGCTTACCTCCCTGGATTATTGTGATTTTCATTGAGTTCTTTGTAAAGATTTTAAAATGAGCATAATTATTTAAGCATAGGGAAAACTGATTCAACCCTACCCCTCTTAGTTGTCCAACATTTTAATCGCTTCGATAGTTGTAGAGGCACCTCGACATTGCTCATATAGATGCTCTAGGTGTATGATGTGTTCTTCAAGATCGGAGGTGTTAGGTAGGAGCTCAGTTTCCATATTGAGAGAAGGGATTTCACTTTCAATTGGGAGAATCGACTCCACATCGTGTACTAACTGAAAATGCAAAAAATTGGTGGAAGTCTTAACTGAGTTACAATATGCGCAAAGCACAGGGTAAAGCATTGGATGTCAGCTAGATTTACTCTCGCTGACATTTTTTTGCAAAATGGTCTTGAAAGACTTATTCACCGCCTCTACTTTTCCATTTTCTTGGGGATAATAAAGGGAAGAATGACCATGCTTAAACCCTAGTTTTAATGCTAATTCCTTCATCATTTCATTCTAAAAGTGACTACCATGATTAGTGAAAATGTCCTTTGGGATTCTAAACCAAGCTATAATTTGGCTGAATACAAAAAATTTTGTTTTCTTACCATCATATTTAACACTAGGCATGGCCTCTTCCCACTTAGTAAAGTAATCCATGACCATGATAATATGTTGATGCCCCCCAGTCGAAGCTAGGTTACAATCCATAAAATATACCCCCACTTGGTGAAGGGACCAACGGTGATGACTGGGTGAAGAGGGTCTAGATGAGAGCACATTTTCTAAGCGAACACCTAGAAAGGGTGACACTTCTTGACCACTTCAACACAATCTTTAAAAATTGACGTCCATAAATAACTAGCTCATAAAAAAAATTTGGTTGTCGCAAGCCCAGATAGACGACCACCACAATCCCCACTGTGACATTCATTGAGAACCAACTCAACTTCCTCATGAGTCAAGCAACGACGCAAAATATTATCTACTCCTTGATGAAACAAAGTGGTGTTGATAATAAGGTAGTTTTTACCTTGATGTCGTATACGTCATCAATCATCTCACAATAGATGCTGAGAGAATTTCAAGGTTTGACGATATATCAAAATTTCTCCATACCAGGGGTCCGAAGATGAGATAATGAAAATATGTTCATCCAAAAATGAATCAACATGGATAATGTCCTCATCTAGTTGAGGGAAGTCCAATATCAACTCGGAAAAAACTAGTGGTTTCTTAGACTTCGCCGAAGAAAAGTCAAGACCAAACTCTTGAAAAATAACAATCCACTTATTATATTTCCCCCCTATGATATGCCTAATAAGAAATTATTGAAATGGATTGACGTCTACAACTACGGTAAGTTTGCAAAGCAATATATAATTTTGTAATCTATGAACTGCATGAATGGAAACCAATGCTAGCTTCTTGATGTGAGAATATTTAACTTCAGGGCTGACTAAATTTTGATTAAGATAGTAGAAAACATGCTCATGGAGCTCATATTCTTCCTGAAACAGAACCATACCAATCCTCCCTTCAAACATGACGATATAAAGAAAATAATCTATATTGTAGTCTAGAGGCTTCAACAGAGGTATCGATACCAAGGCTTTCTTAAGAGCATCAAAGGATTCTTGGGCTCTCTCATCCCATATAAACAGAGTATCCTTCTTCAAAAGACACATGAAACCTTTAGTTAAATTGGCATAGTTTATATGAACCGAAACAAGAAGTTATCCTTCCCATGTAAACCATGAAGTTTTCTTATGTTGCATGGGGGAGGCAATCGAAGTATTGCCTCAACCTTCATAGGATCGACCATGATCCCATTCTCAGAGACTAAGAATCCTAAGAGACGGACAAACCTAATGCATAGGATGCACTTGTGAGGGTTTAAACAAATGCGATAGTAATGGAATCTCTCAAAAACTAGTCGAAGGTGACTAGAATGATCTACTCTCTTGTGAGAGTGAGCACTGAGATCGTCAAGGTAAGCTTTGACAATGTATTTGAGATTGTGAAAATAAAAGGCCATGACACATTGGAAGGTTTCTCTAGCATTTGATCTGAATTTTCTTGTATGAAAAAGTACCTGAAGGATAAATAAACATCATCTTGTGTTGATCTTCGAGTTTGATCTGAATTTGATTATATCCTGAAAATTTATCCATAAAAGAAAAAACCTTGCTTCCCATACACTCATCAAGAATATGATCAATGAAAGGAGTTGAGAAGTTGTCTTTAGGACAAACCTTGTTCAGGTCTCAAAAATACATACACACATGGATGGTTCCTTGCTTCTTATTCACATGAACACGATTTGACACCCATTCGGTCAAAGGTACCGGGTATATGAGACCAACATTTAGTATCTTCTCTACCTCTTCCTTAATAGGAGGGGCCTTCCTAGGATTAACAACCCTAAGATGTTTTTGAACAAGTCTAGAACCTATATAAGTATTGATCTCATGTTCAAAAATGCTAGGGTCAATCCCTGACATATTTTAGTATGACCAAGAAAATATGTCATAAAATTATTTGAAGAGATCGATGTAGATCTGAATTTATTTAGGTGAACAATCCGAACTGATATATACATTTTCGACTTTTCCAGAAACTCGATATATGTTGATAGGGATGGTAGCATAAATATTCACCATGTTTCCTTTGACATAAACACCATGTGTGTCTAGTGGAACCATAGCGTGACCGACCATCTTACTCAAGGTAGATCTAAAATTGTCATGTTCGATCCTAATAAGTTCTAGGAGGAAGTAAGAGCGATGATCCATATCATCCCATGGCCTATCAGTACCATTCACGGCCTCAAGGATGGCTTCATCTGAAGGTAAAGTATCATCGAGGTAGTCATGTCAGAAAGATGATTGGGTAGCCCATATGGGCTCGAGAACAGGATCCTCCTCGTTCGTCTGCGAGGAGACAGGATCTGGTTCAGCAGTAGTCTTAAGAACATATTGATACACAATCTATGTTGTTGACAATGAAATTGTCATCCCAGTGTGTGACTGACCTTATCCTGGCATAGTCGGGGAAGGTAGGGTCCAAGGGTCATTGAAATATGAAGTACAGAAAGGAACATACCTCATTGATGATGAAGACTCACTTGAAATGGTATAAATGTGGTGGATCGGTGTTGTGAAATAAAAAGTACCCATGAGAGAGGAATACATTCCAACACCAATATCCTCAGTTGTCGATTGATAATTATTGATCACATGGATCGAAGGTCCAACCGATGCATTAGGAATAGAATGCACAAAGGACAGTTGATCAATCATCACTATTTTCCCTTCGTGAGGAAAACATAAAGTGCAGAAAACATCTGACACGACCACGGTCATGGAATAAGTCCAATTACGCCCTAGCAGTAAATTATAGTCAAGGGGCACATCAACCACCTCGACATCAACCTCCATTGTCTTCCCACCTAACTGGGTCGAAAAACTAGAAAGAATTTCATGGGGTAAAAACAAAGAACCATCAAATGTGGTCAACATAGTCATAGATTGAGAGAGAGTTGGAGAACCAATGGTTTTCCAATAGGTTAGGGACATCACGCGTGTTCCAACACCTTAATCAATAATAATGTGTTTTATGGCATACTTCAAGTAATCCACATGGATTTGAAACTCTGCATGGTAAGGCAAGCAAGGCTTAACATCTGTGACGTTAAACTTTATAACCTTTGAGCCACATGGGTCTAGAGCTCCTAACGCAAATAACAAGGTGTTCCTCTATGAAGGACATGTCTAGAGAACCTCTAAAGCCGACATGGCACAAAGGGGTGTGGCCTAGATATTTGACAATTGAATAGTTTTGGGAAGCTATGGAATTAGGATTGTGGGCAGAGCGTTTTAGTACTCATTTCGGAATACGAGGCAAAGGCTATGGAGTTTTTATCTGCAGTGGTGTTTCCAGAGGAGGGGAAGACTCTGGACCAGGAACAGTCTGTGAAGAACTATAATCACAAGATCGAGTGGCTACATTAATCTGTGACTTGACCATATTAACGCATAGATGATCACCTTCATGTTTCGAGGGGTTTTGATTCCCGCTCGACATATTTTTGGTATTAGAGGAGCTCAAATTCATGTGTTGATTATGCAGAAATAGATTGGTCAACACAACGGGCGGTTGAGATAAGAGCCTAGAGGCTTCCTCAAGTTTGGGGCATATGTGGGTAAAGTGATCATCTTTACAAAGTTTACAAAGAAACTTCACCTTCTTATTTTCTTTCTTTCCCTCACCAGTATTAGTATTTGATCTATCATTGTTAGCGTTGTCCTTGGTTTATTATCATTTCTCCCACCCTTACGATTATTACCACATCCTTTCTTCCTATTCCCTTCTGGTTGTTGGTTATCATTTGGGTTAGTCGATGACTGTACATAATGCACATCCACCCGTTGAGTGGGAGTGGAGGATGAAGACGAAGCTTGTCTTTCTATAGACTGGCTTAGAGAAAACTCCTTCAACTAGTTCGTCACCAAGTCTATAGACTTATTATTTGCAGAGCCAATAATTCCATCAACATGAGGCCCATGCTTTTGTCTCAGGTCATAATTCGACCTCAGTGCATCAGGAATAATTTCATACAACATCCCAGACTGAGCATATATGAGGTCCAGTTGCTGGCGTTTAAAAACAACTTCTTCCTTAGAGGTTACCCCGAATGTAGAAACATCCTTCTAAATATAAGTCAATATGGATTTAAGGAACCACTCCAATAGAAACTATGGAGGAATGTAGGCTTTTATCAACCTCTTTTTTCTACGCCACTCTTGAATATGGTCTAATATATGTTTGGCATTATCTTGGCGGAGGGCCGACAGAATTTCTATGTCGACATCATAATGAACCGACAATTGGAAGTGGTTGAGAAAGACTAAAACCATCTGATTAAAATTTTCGTATGTACCCCTTGGTAGCTCAATGTACCATTTCACTGTAACCACCGTGAGGGTGCATTGAAACAATTTCAAACGAATAGAATCATCATTAAGAGAATTGGATGAGAACCAAAGATGAAAAGTAGTAACATGATCGCCCAGATCCTCACCAGTCTTTCCCTCAAATTTTGGAATATCTAAAGGACGCTTAGTGGGGATGGGGGGTCATGATGGATCATGACACACCGGGTCATTCGTTAATCTCGAAAAATATGGTATATTAAGCATGTCTAGAAAACGGAGTCAGGGTTGCGGCATGTGAGCCCATGCTCCCAGGAAATATTGATGTTGAGGGATTGTAGCCCATTTAGGGTTCTGATATACACCATGGCCCTTCCCGAGAGGGTAATAGCCTCCTCCAAATTGATTCATAAAAGGGGGGATGGGCACCATACCTATAGGAATGTTATAAAGAGGGTTATAAACATTTCCCCTAGCTAAAGGAGCTCCAGGCTAGGGGTTTCCCATAGTATGAAACTGACCTCCTCCAGGTGGAAATCCAGAGGATAGAGGTGGATTTGTCATACCAAATATATTAGTTGAAATCGGTGTGGAGGAAGAAGGGGGAAAGGAAGGAACATAGGAAGCATCTTGTCCGCTCGGTTGAGTACTACATCTAGGAGGATGGAGACTAGGATTAGACCCGAATGAAAACATAATATGATCCCCAACTGTACGATTCATTTGGGGAATTTGAATTTCACCAAATGAGAGAGGAGTGTGAGGGGGGGCCATGCCCCGAGGTCCAATACTAGTATTTGTATTAGTCGCTAGAATGGAGGATGAATTTTTTGATGTGATATTTGGAATACGAAAAGAGAAAGGGTTAGAGACCGAAGGTATGGACTGAGCATTGTATCCAGGCAAACCAAAAAGAGACTTGAAATGGTTCATTACTATGGGTTGAGTAGAAACCATAGGATGGATAAGAGTAATGATCGAAACCTCCAGTATGACAACCTTTGCGGCTGGAGGAGTCAGAGGAACCCAATTGACTAAAGTAGGTATAGGAGTTGAGGGACTCTTGGTGTCGTTCGGACTCGACTTAGTACTCATACTTGTATAATCACAAGTCAAGTAGGTGGAGGTGTGTGTACATTGTTTAGTAACTTTGCACCTCATAGAAGGAAAAGACTGAAGGTGTGGTGGTAACCCTGCGGGGAAGCTAGTCTAGCTCCATAATGACTCAAGACTCAAGATATAAAAATAAATCCTAGGGCCAATTAACAATCAAAGAGAACACTAAAATAAATAAAAAGGCCAAATGCAAACAAACAAGATATAGTAGCTGAAAAGGGGCCTCCCTCACTAGAGTAGGTATTCATTGCCCAAGAGGGGCTTGAGACTCCCTTCACAATATTGAAGGTATCATAATCAGTTATAAGGGCCCTCGTGGACTTAACAACACAGTCGGTCAGATCCCTCCAGAGAGGTAATCCTCCATAAAGGTTGTTTGTTTTCTTACCCTTATCTGACTCAGGGTACCTACAGAATAACCCCTGCAAGTAACCTATGTGGTTACTTATGTCAAGAAATTAAAGTCACCATGATATAACCAATGCATAGGTGAATAGTCGTAAGTCAGTTCCACCATATGGGAAGGGTAACAAAGCCCAAAATATTTAAATCATCGCCTATCAAGGAGGTAAAGGTACTAGAAATACCCCCAAATACGAATAGATACCTAGAAATATCTCTGACGCTAAGAAGGTATTAGAGGGATATCTTTGCAACCAACTTCACGCGACCTCATGCTTAAATCCGGTGTGAGAAAAGTGTCCTGACGACACTAATTACACAATGGATTTCACAACTCCCTGGTTAGACACATATGTTTAGTTTAATATCCTTGGAGAAGTTTACTCACAAAATCCTATTCCAAGGCACTATATCCTATGCTTTTTTGTGTACTTTGAAAAATAAAATCGTCTCTAATCAATTTTAGTTAGTCAACGTTTCTTTTAATGGATTTTTTTACTCAAGAGATGTGGTCATGAAACTGATGATATTATGACTCAGCATATAAAATAAATGAATATAAACATAGTGCTAAGTCCTAATTCTCAAAAGATGATAATATTTTTCAAATGCAACTTCTACGATTTCAATAGGATGCAATCTTTCCACAAATATCAAGATCAATACTAAGTAACCAAAAGAGCAAATGCCATAATGAAAAATGAGTAATTTTTTTTTTTTGTACTTTCAATATAAAGCAACACAAATGCAAGGACTAAATAATAGCTTGATATATAGACCCTACTGCAAGCAAAAAGAGACAAGCCAAGAAGGATACCAAGAAGCAAATACTCAGACCAAGATGCAAGGACAACCAATGAAAAATATGATAAGAAAGAAAAAACGCCCAAAAATTCTATAGTAATAAGGTTTCCTATCACTCTATAGGCACTCAACAACTAGGACAGAGACCCAAGAAGACTCAAAAACCATCAAAACTCACCCAAAAAACACCAAACTCAGCTAGGGAGCCTAAATTTTTTATGTACGTGACTGTTTAAGGAAAACTCACGTATGCACGCACCCTATAGAAGGAAAGATCACGTATGTACGCATTTGTCAAGGGAAAACCCATGTGCATGTATTAAAACACTTCCAGGGAAAGGATTAAGCCAAGAAAACTCATATGCAAAGTAAAAATAGGTTATCAAGCAATCTGGTGACAAGGAAACTCAGGCTAACAAAGAGAAATTCAAGGAGAAAAACAATCAAAACCCCAAACAGAAGATCAATCCCCAGTATGGTCGCTAATTTTGTTACGAGGAAAATCACTCTATGGCATGGCGTAAACCACAAAAGATGGAATGACATGCATAAATCAAATCTAATGCTAAGTGTGCTATATAAAAGAAATGTTAAGAGAACAAGATCAAGAACCTACTTTGTCCATATGTTCAACGAAGACCATTGAGCATGCAACTCAAAGAATTATACTTGCAACTTATGCTCAACAACAAAGATACGCAAACATATGGTGATACTATGTAATGTTGGTATATAAAATAACATAATACATTAACATACATGACAAAAATGCCCATGGAACAATAATTCAAATATTTGCAAGATATCAATTGGATGGGAAAAGAGTATTTCTATGAAAAATGATCAACATAAGTGTATAAGTGACAAACTTCTGTGTTGGCACACATTGGAACCGAGAAACTAAGTCCCTCTAGTTGGGCCTCCACCACTTCAATCCTCCACCAAAGGAAAGCTCATGTAAGGGAGACAATGAGGTTCTCCAACAGATAAGGAAGATGTAGGGGGATGAACAATGTGTTCATACTTTCAAGGATAAAGGGATGCATACTCAATGTGAAGTGAAATTTCTCCAAAGTATCTTTGCTCTCAAAATTTGAATTCTCTCCCTTCTCCACAGCTTGGATATGGCCCAATTTATAGCCTTCAAATGGAACTGAAGGGCCAATTTGGAACGTTTCCAGTATATGGAAGGTCAAGGATCATGGATTTCATGACGTGACATGGAAATGAAACATAATTTTTAATTTTGGGCACAAAACCCAATGTACACGGGTTGTAATGGTGCAACCTATGTATACGCATATTGTCTAACTTGTAGGGCATGTATATGTGGAAAACTCAAAGCTTTATACCTGCAACTTGTGCTCAACAAAAAAGATACGAAAACATATGGTGATACTATATAATTTTGGTATATAAAATAACATAATACATTAACATACATGACAAATACATCCATGGAACAATAATTCAAATATTTGCAAGATATCAATTGGAAGAGAAAATAGTATTTCTATGAAAAATGATCAACATAAGTGTATAAGTGACAAACTTCTGTGTTGGCACACATCGAAACCAAGAAACTAATTCCCTCCAATTGGGCGTCCACCACTTCAATCCTCCACCAAAGGAAAGCTCATGTAAGGGAGACAATGAGGTTCTCCAACAGAGAAGGAAGATCTTGGGGGATGAATAATGTGTTCATACTTTCAAGAATAAAGGGATGCAAACTCAATGTGAAGTGAAATTTCTCCAGAGTATCTTTGCTCTCAAAATTTGAATTCTCTCCCTTCTCCACATCTTGGATATGGCCCAATTTATAGCCTTCAAATGGAACTGAAGGGCTGAGTCGGAACATTTCCAGTATATGGAAGGTCAAGGATCATGGATTTCGTGACGTGACATGGAAACCAAACACAATTTTTAATTTTAGGCACAAAACCCAATGTACACGGGTTGTAATGGTGCAACCTATGTATACGCACGTTGTTTAACTTGTAGGGCATGTATATGTGGAAAAATATGATTTTTTATCTCTGTAAGGTACAACAAGGGACTTCAAGTTTGCATAGGGAAATGGAAATGCCTTCTAAGAAAGTTGCATGGGGTGAGGAAAAACTTTCTATAACAGTGTCTGACACTGATCTGAAGGATCATTGACAAGATTACCAATGAGTTATCGTGTTGAATGGACCCATCTAGGAAGTAATGGTGTTGGTTCAAGTTTATGTTCAATGGAATCATCTAGAGGAAGGTTAGTAGTTGGAGGTGGATTTTCATCGTCACTGTCATCATCTAAAGAAGAAGAAACCATCATAGGAATAGAAGAAGGAACATATGCCAAATTAGGTTCGTGGGCCAAGATATTTTCATTAAATTTAACATATCTTATAATAATAATTTCATTACGATGAGGTTGAACATGTATGTAACCTTTGACATCTTCAGAATAAACAAAAAATATACACTTCTCACTTTTAGGCTGTAATGCTTTCCTTTTCTCATCAAGAATGTGAGCCCATGTTACACTGCCAAATACATGAAAGTGACTTACATCTGGCTTAATTTTATTCCATGCTTCTTCCGGTTTTATATTTTTTAGAGCCTTTGTGGGAGTGTGATTTACTATGTAATTTTCACAGTTAATGGCTTATTCCCAATACTTTAGAATTAATCCCTTATATTGGATCTACAATTACCCATTTCTTTTAATGTGCGATTCTTTCTCTCAACAATATCATTTTTTTGTGGTGTATATGGAACAATGTGTTGCATTTGGATTCCTTATGCAATGTAATAACTTGTAAATTGATTGTTCACATATTCACCTCCATTATCTATTCTTAACCTTTGAATTTTATATCTAGATTGCTTTTCTACAACAGACTTGTAGGTCAAGAACTTGTCAAAAAATTCACTCTTAAGTTTTAAGAAGTAAACCCAAGTGCATTTGGAAAGGTTGTCAATGAATGTTAAGAAATGTGTGCACCCAGAAAAATAAGGATAAGAATATGGACCACACAAGTAACTATGAACAAGCAACAAAGGGGTCGAGGTGTGCCAAGAGGCACATTTTTCAAAATTGTCTTGATGATGTTTGTCGAGAACACAACCGACACAAAAACCATCTCTGCAAGAAACAAGAGGAAGACTAGTCACCATTAGTTGATTACATAGTTGTTGTAATGATCGATAGTTTAGATGACCAAACTGCTCATGCCAAAGTTTTCTCAAGTTGTCGCTATGAGCAAAAATAACTGATGGAAAATATGATGACCCAAATTTGTCAAAATTGTACAACGTGGCAATATCATAAATAATTCCAATTGCAAGAATATGCTTCAGATATTTTAAATCCTTGATTATAACTTGGTGAGGTGAAAAATCTATGATTTTACCTTCACCTAAATGAGTGATTTGATATACTGATAAAAGGTTGTTGGAAATAATTGGAACACATAATACATCGTTGAAATGACCATTATCTACCTGAATTGTTCCAAACCCTTCAACACTAAGACATATATCATCACCAACAAATATTTTATTGGTGTTACATTCATTAAGAGTAGAAAATATGGCTTTATCCTTGACCATATGATAATATTCTCCAGAATCAATAAGACACTCATCAAAAGAAGAAGTATAAGTTGCATTGATGGAGAAACCAGAAGTAGAAAGTGCATCTCCATTAGAAGAAGAGGAGGAAGTAAAATCAATATTGATGTTGTGCTTCTTGATCGCTACTTCTAAATTTTCCATTTTCTTAAAACATTTGGACTCTTCATGATCCTCTTTCCCACAAAATTTTCAATGTATTTTAGTCTTCTTACTTTTATATTTTTCTCATTTATCACCATTAGGAGAAAAAGTTGGTTGAGAGGGTTTGGGACCCTTTTTTTTTTTCTTATTATTGTGGCAAGGATGTTGCTTCTTGGGATTCTTGGATTTTTCTTTCTGATGGACTACTAAGGCTTTGTTGGAGGTACCTGCGGTGCTAATCAATCCAAGTTGTAAAATCTTATATTTATCTTGAATCGAAGCATCACAAAAGGACTCAAGAGAGAGATTTTTATAAGAAGTTCCTAGAGCTTCTAGGTGTCATAAAAGGTAGATACAAAAATAGAATATGCACTACCAAGCTTAGAAAGAATAACATATATGCATCAATATTCTGACAGATCTAGTTCGCATTCTATACACAAAATTCTAAGTCTTTTGAAATTAGACAAGTAATATTCAATGCAAGGAAAATCATTTGGACTTAAACTCATTGACTTATTTTCCAATTGGTGAGCTCGAATAATATTGTGTTTACCAAACACAACTTCAAGATTGTCCCAATATTTATTGGTGGCATCAAGTCCTTGAAGGTGAAATCTTAAATCAAGGGAGATGGACATTACATTTATTCCATGGGATTCATCATTCCTATTAATCCATTTGGCATACTTTTCATCATCAGTGGTTTCTTCTTCTTTTCCCAAGGTAATGTGGTACAATCCTTTACTTCTCAATAAATCCTCCATATGGGATTTCCATTGAAAGTAGTTGGTTATGGTAAGAAAAATATCACTGGGAGAATCCATATTAAATATGTATAAAATATGTATTTAAATACTAAAATCGATGGTTTGGAAGAAAATATCTCTAAAAAATAGGTTGTTTAAAAAAAACGGCACTGAAAACAGACTTCAGATGTGAAAGTTATGCCCTTTTGAAAAAAGGCATAAACGGTAACCAAAGAGCCACATGGCAAGTAGAAGTTGGTCCATGTGGTGATACCCTTCCTAATAGCCTCACTTTTTACAAATAAGTTTCTTATGAAGTGACTCACTTTAATAGAATAAGCATGGATCACTTTTACAATGAAGTTACTTTATAAATGAACATTGTATGCAAATTAAATAACTTACAATATTAAAACTACTTATAGTGATTCACTTGTATAATTTAAGTGAAATACACTTTACAATGAATGCATGAACTTAAAAAAAAAAATAACAAAACTAGATTTGAACTCAAGACCTTTTTCTTAATAAAGAAACTTTTAACCAAGTGAGATAGTACAAAACATATTGTATTGTTTAGAAGGATGATGATGATGATGATGATGATGACCTTGGAGAGCGTGCTCATATGAAAAATCTTTTCACACATGAAAAAAAATTATATTCTCGATGACAAGGGTTATATCTCGATTATCTTACCTAGAAAATGCAAATTTTTCCTCTGTTTTTTTTTTACGGAGATCACACAAAGCACACGACAAAGAGCATACACAGACAAGAAAACTCTTTCTCCTATGTTTCTAATTTGTCGAGATCGCACAGAGCGCAGGGAAAAGAGCATACACAGATCGAATAGAGTAGAAACTAGGAAATAAAAAATAGAAAACCAAAATTTATCTCTGCAAAAATTTTAAAAGGGCATATTCAGGATCTATACCTCCCGATCCGACTGAAATCGTCATATCTTGGGAAAAAAAAAACATTTTTGAGTGAAATGAAAAGTGTTCCTTATTGAAATGAGTGCTCCAGATGCAATGGAATAGTCCTTTTAGCCTAGAAATGTATGGAAATGTTAGAAACCACAGATAAGACCACACAACTTCACAATCTCAATCTACAATGAGATCGGGTCTTCAAATGCGCTATGATACCATGTTCGACAACACAAGTATTCCAATAGAGGATGAACAACTTTAATAACCACTCATAACCATATCAAATATCAACACACCGATGTTTTCACATAGTAAAACCCCTACGGGGAATATCTGTAGCCCCAACCAATGTGGCCACCTGGAGCAATTTATTAATGCAAAAAAAAATTATTACAGAGAGATTTACAAGAGATTTTATCACAATCGATCATCAAAAAACGACCAGCATACTCTTTAAATAGATATCATGGATCAATCAAGTGTTAAGACAAATATCAATGTAGCCATTAATATCTAGGAGAATATGATCCATAAGCTCACTTTATGTTAGGAACATAACATGACCGTTAGATTTCCTAACTACAAATGCATACTAAAGAAACACACTTTTACCTAACGACACATGAGGACAAGTTGATATTAACTAAATCCTAAGTGTCTAAATATCCTATTAGGGAGGAACATTTGTCCTTTGCAGCAGGTTGCATATTTACTAAGACAAGTGTTCTTATTTGTTGTTTTTATTTATGTTAATTTTTATATAGTTGTTGTGTTTTTTTCTTTGAGTTATCTTGGTTATTGTTGCTTGTTGTGAGTACAATGATGCATTTGAATCTCTACTTATGTGGTTGAATGTTGTTGTATGTGTTTCACTATTATTGTGCACATTTTAAGTAATTGCATTTACGTTTTAAATTTGCATGGACAATCACATGAGCTAGAATGTCATGCTAAGTGTTATTTTCGCATCTAAAATTGGTATCATAATTTTTTATTTGGTTGTCTTAGCAGTGACGTGACCCAACTTGGGACTAGGTGCATTACAATTTGGGGCCATTTTTTACATACCTTCATTCTTAATATCAAAACTAGGGTCTATTGGTCTAACATTTTATTGACGGTAGTAGTATGTAAATCAAAATACAACACATTAAGATCATTTACAATATAAAAACTATTTTTCTTAATTATTGTTATAAATTTTGACATTACACTAGTCAACATAAGGTCAAACTTTCCATCTTTAAATGCAAGGTCTAGATCATAATTTTTCTAGACAACAAAATCAACTTGAAGATCTCAATTTATATAGAACTAGCACTTCACAATTTTCCACATAATACATTTTCAAGATGGTGACACTTAAGCATAGATATCATAACCAAATTACAATAAGCATAAGCGCATGATTCACATGTTGAGTTTATTTCAAAATTTCATCCATCATCTCAACTCATCAGTTCTCTAGAATCTCTTAGATGGAGGTCGTGTTCTCTCCAAAAGAGGACAGTCCTACAGTTTAGGGTTAGGGTCCTTAAGATCATGCACATAACACATTCTTCCTTGATTATAAGTGTGATTACATGATCATTAGGGTCATATTAAACCTAAGAAAATGATTTTCTTTTCATCTATAGGTTGATTGCCTCATTATTCACTAATATATGGTTATACAGAATGACATAAAGCCTTATATAAAATGAACTAATAGTATTGAGGAAAAAACATGATAAAATCCATCATACAATAGAGGTAAATACCTCACAATAATCTCCAAAATCATTGATAATAGTTACACAATAATCTATGCATAACTTTCATATAATTTCAAGGGTATGGGGGATCTAGCCTCCTCCTTCTTTTAAGAGGTCAACATAAGAATAAACATGGTTCGAACCAATTAATAACCATCTCATTTAATCCCTTAAAAACATTCACATCAAATTCCAAAACTTCTCATATACAACAAACACAAATTGTCCGAGGTATGGGTGATTTGAGTAACCCTTCTTGACCTGACTGTATTTTCAACTTTTGCGGAATCAAATATATGAATCTACTTCTAAAATTTGGTGAGCATATGAATATTGATGTCAACTACTTGCTGATAAAATTTGAATTCCAATGGACACTATATAGTTAAGTTATAGTAGAATTTCATATACAACCATTTTATAATTTTAGGGGTCATACTAGTAATTATGAAGCCGATTTATGGTAAGCATATAGATATTGATATCGGTTAAATTCAGTTAAAATTTGAATTCCAATGGACACGGTATGGCCAAGTTATAATAGAATTTAATCTACAACCATTTTACATTTTTAAAGTCCATACAAGCAAATATGAAGTTGAGTTTTGGTGAGGATGTAGATATTGATATGAGTTACTTTCTGTTAAAATATGAACACCAATGGACATCGTAAGGTGAAGTTATAATTTAATTTCATATACAACCATTTTTCATTTTTAAGGGCCATACATGCAAATTAGAGGCTAGTTTTTGGTGAGCATGTGGGGATATGTACTAGCTAACTCCACTTCAAATTTTGTCTTTATTAGACTTTGTATGGAATCATTGTACTAACATTATGAAACAAGTTTTGAATGCAATTCTACAAACAATTTGCATGCATGAGGTTTATTAATGAATTATCATACAATTTTTGCAATTTAATCAATTATAACAACTATCACTTAATGATATCTATATAATTTCCATGGCATGAACTAAAAATAAATAATGCTAACATGCATGTGCATTTCATCATGATTGAGATCTTAATAAAAAATAAAGAAAAATACACTTATTTTATGAGTTCCAAAGAAATTGATTGTGGGTGAACCATTTTCCTCCCAACCATAGGAAAATCCTTTGTGGATTCCACCCCCGTGCTAGGATATGAGACCATCGGGGTGAAGAACAGTTGTCAAAGCTCCCAAATCACTCTTATTTTTACCAAAAACTTCCAAACCAACCCTAAAAACCAACAAAAGTGTAGAGGTTGAAGAAAGCACTTCCCTCTAATTTCACATGACATTGTCTCTTTCATATCTCCATGGATACTATGATTTCTGGGCTGCTCTCTTTTCATCAAGAAATCTATTATCCCCTGAAAAAGTCACTATTTTTCTCACCCTTCTCTTCCTAATTCGAATTGTCTTTTTTGGATGAATGAGGGAGAGTGAAAATAAGAGTCCTAATCCAACTCTTCCACTTCCTCTATGATATAATAAGATTCCTATTTGAACTCTCATTGATTGCATGGATAAAGGAATTAGTTGCTTCAATATAGGAAGTAGGTACTTAAGGATTTGAAATAATTACTTAAAGTAATTAATCATTTCACTAGTCTCATGATTATAATATAATAAATATTACGATATAATGTTAATATGAAAATCACATGAAAGTGGTTGTAGATGAGATACAGTAGTAAGCATGAGACATAGGTCAATTCCCCCCTTAGACCCCCTTACCTTCCCCCCCTAGTGGAATCATAGCCCCGTCGGTGTTTTATCCCAACAATTAGACTTGGAAACTTTCATTATATTCACAATGATCATGTTTAGATGTCTTTAAAATTTCCATGGTAATTCTACCTCGTGTTATGAAGCAAAATGCAGTAATGAAAAACACAATTACAATATAAACAATATCAAGTTCAAATGGTTGAGATTGGGATATTACACCAGTGGGTAGTTGTTGGACTAATATTTTCGTCAAAGCGAAACCTGCATGAATTAATCTCTGCTACAATCGTTGTAGTTAGGATCCACGAGAGGGGGTTAACCCATGTCATGAAACTCGCTTGAAGCGTTAAACCCAATGTCCAACAATATCCCCCTCAACACGTTTCAGGGGAGTTTTGAACTCAAGAACTTTCACTTTGATGCCATTTGTTGGACTATGATTTCCGTTAGATCAAAACCCACAAGTATTAATCTCCACCACAATTGTTGGAGTTAGGATCCACAAGAGGGGGTTAACCCATCTCGCGAAACTCGTGGGAACCGCTGAACCCAATGTCCAACAATAACCCTATGTACACCAATAAAGGTTTGTGGTCAACATAAATTTGATGAGTCCTATTTTAGTTGTGTTGAACATAAGGAAAAAATTGAGACCATGTACCTATATGCTTTGAGTTATACATTTTGAGGATGTGTATAGTCATAATATTGGCTACCTTTTGTATTCATTGGTTTAGGGATGGAAGGAAGTTGACTTCGTCAATTTGGTGTCCATCATGGACCAAAGGCTATACCAAGAGATTCTTATGAACTTGTTATCCCTATTATAAATAATGGTCTTGGTTATCCAAAATGAACCGAAACATGCTCAAAGATGAGCTTAGTAAACGCTTATGTTGTGACGCACTTCTTGTACCAAAATTTTCACCTTAGAGAACTTATCAACCACACAAACACAATCATACCATGCTTGGTTGAGGAAAGACTCAACACAAAATCCTTTGATATTGACTTTGAAGGATTATTTTGAGTGGAAAAAGGAGTGCACAATCCTTGCTTCTTGATTATACATTTAACAATGGCATACATAGTGCATGCTTTGATATATATATATATATATATATATATATATATATATATATATATATATATATATATATATATATATCATGGGAGCTTTAGCATGTAGAATTACTTCTACATCACTCCCATTGTCTTCTCCATGTTAAAATTACCTACTACCTAATTATAGTGTGTCTCTCAAGTCATCTTCTCGTACTAGCCTAAATGAACACCAGGGGTGATTTTAATAACCCCCCCTAAATTTATATTTATAATAAATGGGTGAATCCCCATGATACATAGGAAAAATTGAAGGCTATTTTATCAATAATATAATATGTATATATAATGTTTTGGAAAATCTTTTAGTCAATTATATAATCTTGTAAAATTTTGGCAAATCTTTCACTAAATTATAAACTCTTGTAAAATTTTGTTGAATCTTTCACTGAATTATAAATCCTTGTAAAGTCTTGGCTAATTTTTTGGTAAAGTATAAGTAAAAGAGTTTGAAGTTCAAACTCTTTTAAAAATTTAATTTCAAACTCTGGTGTCAGAAAAATAGTGAACAACTCATGTGTCTCTATAATGTGATGAGAAGCACCACTGTCAAAGTACCACACACTCCTTGAGTAGGTGCTAGTATAGAGGCATGTGAACATTGAGAATTCCTTCTCAAACTTCATTGTAAACTCATCTGGTTGCACCTTTGCAATTGTTGTTGTTTGCATCTTCTTTTGCCTCTTCTTCTCTAGACACTGTGAAGCATAGTGCCCAAACTTGTGACACATGAAGAACTTGATTTTACTCAAGTCCTTCTTTCCTGGATGTGAGGTTGACTCCTCATTGTTACCCTTCTTGTTGGAACCCTTTCCTTATCCCTTCCTTGTCTTACTAACAAGGGCCAGTTTCTCCTCCTCTTCATCTTCCTTCTTGCCACTCTTAGACTCCTCCTGAGTCTCTTCCTGGATGCAATCATCCCAAAGTCTCTTCCATTCTGAGATATTTTCCTGAGCACAAACGCCTTTGAAAAATGGTTCCCATGACTTGGGAATACCATTCAATTCCACATTCATGAGCTCCGCGTCCTATATTTTCTCCCCTATGTCTACAAGTTGACCATGCACCTATGTGATCCTCATGAAATAGTTGCTAACATTATCTGATCTAGACATCTAAACCAATATGAGTTTATTCCTTAAGATCATCTTCCTATTCATGTTTTTTCTTTGGAATAAAATCACCAAGGAATCAAACATATCTTTGGCTGTCATCTTCTTGGTTAGGTGAAGAATCAAATGATCCTTCACCGACTCTAATAGGACTCTTTATGCTTTGATCTCCTTCTTATTGTGAGCATCTAAAAATGTCAAATATGTCAGCGGAGTAATTTATTTATCCACTAACTCCCAAAGGTCATACTCCTTCAATTCCAAAGTAACTCTTTCTTTCTGAGATAGGAAGTCAGATTCTCCATCCAATTTGTCTTCAACTCTCAATGGTGTTGCTTCCATCCCTAAGACATGATGAACTGGCCTAAAAAAACCCAATGTTGGAAAACTACCCCTGTACTGACCTGGCTTCCCTTCAGAGCATGTGCATGGGTAGAAGGAATGAGAAAGAAGGGAGGAAAGGTAGAGAATTATCACATAGGGATTCACTATAAAGAGTGAGTGGATGAAAAAAAAACACCTACTCAGACACACGATTCATCACACATAGGAATGGAAAGCCAATATCCATAGATATGGGTCACAAAATCACAAATAGATGGTGCACATGAGAAAAGGATATCATGATCATAGGTTTGATAAGAAGAGAAGATGTGGGAAGTTATTTTGAAGAAAATAGAAAGCTTTCCCAAGATTGAAATGGTCACCCTGGAATGGAGAAGACCCATATCCAGACTGGAGCAATAGAGGACCACGACTTGGTGCTTACTGGAAGGAAACCGACAATGGTAAGGGAGGTCACAGAGGGACTATGTAACAAATAAGGGCCTCCCTTTTGTAGAGTAAAACTAGTTGGGAAGGTTCCTAATAAACTCACAGAGGTCCTGTTCTCAGTGGGAAGAGAGAAAACTCATGTTTTTTCCAGTGGAGTGAAGGAGAGTAACGTTTCTGAACCATTTCTTGACTTCTTAGTCAACTAAGATTGTTCCTTGGTGGTATCATGGTCTAGCATGGAGGTGGCATGTTGTATAAAGGCACAACACAACATAGCCTATGGTTGGGTGGAAAAGCATTTCCCCTCAGTTAATTGGTTGGTTAGAACCATTGTTGAATATATAAGTTTTTGTACCTGTAATATTTTCTTGAATGTTTAATAAATGGTCATATATAGTATTTTGTTCATTTTAACTAGTTAAATGAGATGAATGAATGTTGAATTCCCGAGTTAAATGGAGTAATATAACCTCCTTTATTCATTAAATTGAGTAATTGTGATGATTGTATGAGGAAGGCCAATATGAGTTGATAACCCTGTATTTTCCTTTCTTTTGAAATGGAAATTTTATAGGATATGAATTCTTCATTTGGGTGTTGGGGCAGAGTATTTATTTCCTGTTGGAAAGTGGTTTATGAGCCCGAAGGAGTCAGGTTGAACTCTGGAAAAATAAGTCTGGAAATACCATGGGACTGTTAAGTCCTAGAATAAGTCATTAACTCTGTTGAAAATCCTTATTTGAATTGAGAGGAAATATAACCATTGATTTGGAGGAAGGAGTAGATCCTGACCATTTGGTGTTTGTTGAAGATCTAGTCTTTGGGAGAAATCCTATCAGAAGATGTAACCCTTTATAAAACCCAAAGTTCTAATTATTGGTGAATCTATGATAGGAGGATTCCAAGAGAAGATGGGTCATAGATTCCTTGGATGCTTCACTGATAAATCTATCAGGAGAATGGAGATCGGTAAGGTATGAAAATGTCTATAATAGGAGTTTATGATGGGAAATGTATGATGTTAAAAGTTTGAGAGCAATAGGATCCGTTGATATATCGGTGTGGATGTCGATGGGTTATGAGTCATTGGATCTGGAACGATCCATCCTGAGGAAGGAACTCAGTTGAAGAGAGGTATTGGTTAATCACCATTTAGTTGTGAGATTAGAGTGATATTTGATCATCGTTTGTGGGCACCTGAGAACCATTGGATCCATCGAAGAGTTATCATCAGAAAGGTCCGATCAGGAAGTCTCACGATGGTGGGGAGTGGACACATTATGATGGAAAAATTCCCAAGTGGATAGGGACCATTGATCTGCAGATATGGAATCCAATATACCACAACTGTATATTGGTTGTAAGCCCCACATGTCAATGTGTTACATGGAGAATGGGTGAGGCTTTAGCCACCGCGTGGTTTAAGGTACCGATTTGATTGGGGTCATTGATTTCTAGTCCTCAAGACTATTGGATTTGTCAAGAATAAACCATCGAAGAAGTTCAAATGGTATGGAAACGTGGGTGGTGTAACCTACTTTTCTAATGGGTACAGAACCAAATTCACTACCAACCTTTGATTTGGTTGTGTCAGATAATTTAGAATCTTCTGATTGGGGAGGTCTATCCCTAGTCTGCATAACAACAACTCATCGAGAAATTGTTGAGAGAGAGGATGGGTGGTGAAGATATGGCTTTGACACAACCATATGATGTGCAAAAGAGATCCACGTATGCATCACAATGGAAAGAGATTGAATAAGGGCATAAGGTCGAGATTCAATGTTTAAGACCAAAACATAAAAATTTTAAGAGAAAAACATTTCAAAATATTTTCTAATCGCAATCACTTATGCTTTGAAGAAGTGTGTTACCTTTTTATCGGATCGGGAGATGAGGTTACGATACATTTCATTCTCTTATGTTAATAGAAATAAAAATTATGCAAACATCTAATATTAATAGCAATGTGGATCCACAATGACTTTCATCAAACTCTTTGAATACTTGAATCATTGTCGAAAACATCATACCAAGCTATAATTTTATTTAGCTCAATGTCTACTTAGAAAAATCCTTATAAGAGAGCTTTCAAAATCGCATCAACAAGTTGCCAACTTTATACCAAAATTACCCATTCAATACCTATGGAAAATGAGCTAGTCATAAAGCATAAGTTGTTGGAAGATTGGTTGTTGTCATTGATGTCAACCCTAATCATGGGTTTTGGACCGCAAGATTGATGAAGGTATTTGGACATGAAGGAAAATGAACATGTAGATACAACACACATGGATGGATAGTATACATCATGTTGTTTCCGGTGGTATGTGGCACGCCACGTGGATCCTCATGGTTGAGGATAAATGAATTTTTGAAGATGACCAAGTGAATTGAAGAAGGAAGTACATGTAGGCCCTGAAGATAATTAAAGAAAATAATTACAAAATAAGAAAGTGTCAGGTCGGCCCTAATGTTAAAAGGAAGTGACACAAATGGTATAAATACATATCATTATACATTCATTTGATACACAAGTCAAATTTCAGAGGAAATCAGAAGTAAAGAAGGCCGGATTTCAAGGGAGGATGAAGTATTTTGGTGATGTGTTCTAAGGTATGTTATTTTCAGGTCATCTTACCATTTTTTCTATAACTTTTTTTCTAGAATGATTCAGATGGTGAGATTTCTATGGTATTGAGAAGACATATCAAGGTACCTATGGTACAATTTTCAGCTCTTGATTCTCTATAGTTATGGAGATACACTCTGTGGAAGATAGGGTTTTTGACCAGTCCTGAAGCTAGTCAATAAACACATGTTCCAGGTAAAACAATCATAACTTCTTCATGGAGAATCCAAATGAAGTGGGACAAATTGAATTGGAAATAGCACAGACTTTAGTTTCTTGTGTGCGAGTTTCATAATCCGATGTTAAATATTGAGTGTGGGGCATGCTGTACAAGTTTGGTCTCCTGAATAAACCAGAATTGAACAAGGTCTACCATTCTCTCTATTACATATTTTTGGGGAGGATTCAAGGAGTGAAACTTGGAGAAGTTTTAGAGAATACATTGATAAATATTATCTACAGGATCAGAGTATTCCAAGAATTTAATAATTTCATAAATTGAAGAAGTCTTAGGAAACATTATCAGGTTCTATGTAATGGTTTGTTGATGGTGATGATTTAATGTAAAGTTTTATTATCTCTCGTATATTTTTGGGTGAAGGAAGGGGAAAGGATGGAGAGTTCAAATATATCTTGATATTGGAGGATTGTGTCTTCCTCTTGGAGGTTTATCCCTCCCTTTACATTTGGAAGCCATAGCTACCTTTGGAAGTCATTACTTCCCTTGAACAATAACTATTGATTATTTTTAATATATTGTGCATGGTGTATTGTGGTGTATTGGTGTAACTCTTATACTATTGTTCATATCTCATTGTATATAATTGAATGGTTTAAGTATAAGTTGAAAAAGGTTTTAAATTGTACTTGATATTGATTCACCCCCCTCTCAGTATCAACAATTGGTATCAGAGCAGGTTACCTTCAGTACAGTTTAACTACTAGAAGGAAGATCCTATGCAAAAATGGAAGACAACATTCCAAATGGGATTCTACCATTTGATGGAAGAAATTTTTAATACTGGAGTAATAGAATGGAAACTTACTTGAAATCTCTTGAGGTAGATGTTTGGTTCTCAGTTGCTTCAGGATACAATGTTTTGAAGAAACCAAAGACTGCAGCTGAGAAGGAAGCAAAAATGAACAACAAATTGGCAATAGATACCATCCTGGATGGATTGACATATTTAGTGAAATCCAAGGTGGGATCATGTGCATCAGAAAAATATCTTTGGGACAAACTACAAGACCTTTATGCAAGGGAAGAAGCAGAAAAATAAAACGAATAAGTTGAAGCAAATTACAACATCTCAAATTTCAAAGAAGAAAATAGAGGTCAGTTCTTTGGCTTTAATTGTGAAGGAGTAGGACATGTTGAATTTGAATGTACTCATCCAAGGATTGAAAGAGATGACACTAAAGAAGAAAATTCCAATGAAGAAGAAGAAAATTATGAAGCAGAAATTATTCAACAAGAAGATGAGAATCTTAAAAAATTGAAGCATGTTGAGATTGAAAATAGCAAGCTCAAAGACACACGTAGAAAACTAAGAAGTGAATTGGGTAGTTATGAAAAGACAGTTGTAAGATTGAAGAAACAATTAGAAGACTTTGAGAAACTAAGAGAAGAAACCGTTTCCTTGAAAACTCTACTCAAAGAAGCAAGAAGAATAGGAGAAGTAAAGAAGTTCCAAATGAGGAAGAAAGAAGAAGATTGTGAGAAACTTGAACAATAAGTTGTCTCATTGAGGAAGAGCTTAAGAAACTCTCAAGTGCCAAAATATTTAACACATCTTGGATGCATGGGTGAAACTTCATACAAAGAAGATGTAAATACCAACAAAAAGGTTGAAGAAAGAGCTACACAGACAATTAATGAGAAGTGGACTAGGATACCAGAAATAAGGAATGATTACAAAAGAGATGAACATCCAAGAAGGCCTCCTACCTTTAGGAATCAAATAAGCTTCAATCAGTATGAAGGAAACTATAGAAGAGTAGATCATGAACCCAGATGGACTACATCACAAAGAAGGCCACTTACTCCAAAGTATCAAAATTTCTTTCTTGGTCATTGTTATACTTGCAAAAATTTTGGACATAAGGCAATTAATTGCAGAATCAATGAAAGGAACAAATACGCAAGAAACATGAATGGTGTAAATAGAAGATATAGAAATAATCGTGGATTTGTCAACAGAAGTTATAATTCATTTTCCCCATTGAGGGACAAAAATATTGTATGCTACAAATGTAATTATCTTGGTCACAAAGCACGAGATTGTAGATATATGAATGAAGATGTCCCTATGCCAACTATAATATGGATAAGGAAAGAGATTCCAAATAATGAAGATTGTCGAATACCATTAACTGCTGAATAATGTAAAAAAGAAGATGAATGGAACATAGACAGTGGATGTTCTTCACACATGACCGAGGATCAAGACAAATGCATTAGCTTGAAGAGAAAGGGTGGAAATGTTGCATTTGGAGATGACTCATCTGCCAAAATACTTGGAGAAGGTGCAGTGGAGCTTGGAAGAAAAAATGTAAAAGCAATGAATGTCCTATTGGTTGAAGACTTGAAGCATAATCTACTCAGTGTTAGTAAAATGTGTGATCAAGGATACACTCTTACGTTTGACTCCCGAAAATGTAAAATCAGAGAAAATAACTCAGGAAGATTGGTTGCAAGTTGCAACTGCAACAAGAAGACCGAACAACATATACATCCTAGACATGAAGAAGAGAGAGAATAAAAAATCCGCACAAAAGGATTCCAAGGAAGAAAAAGTACCAAAGACAAAAAATAAGGGTGAAGTATTATTGAGTGCCACGTGTTCAAGGGGAGCAGCCCCAAAGAAGAGAGTTACCTTTTTCCATTAAACTCGGGGGGAGAAAGCCATACCCTTTGCCATTGATTTCAAAGGGGGAGAGAAATTGAGATCATGAATATAGGGGGAGCATGAGTGTTTCCATCAATGGCAAAGGGGGAGATTTTTGGAATATTTGTTGTTGTCATTGATGTCAACCCTAGTCATGGGTTTTGGGCCGCAAGATTGATGAAGGTATTTGGACATGAAGGACAATGCACATGCAGATAAAACACCCATGGATGGATATTATACATCATGTTGTTTCTGGTGGTATGTGGCATGTCATGTGGATCCTTATGGTTGAGGAGAAATGAATTTTTGAAGATGACAAAGTGAATTGAAGAAGGAAGTACATGTAGGCCCTGAAGATAATTAAAGAAAAGAATTACAAAATAAGAAAGTGTCAAGTCGGCCCTAATGTTAAAAAGAAGTGACATAAATGGTATAAATACATATCATTATACATTCATTTGATACACAAGTCAAATTTTAGAGGAAATCAGAAGTAAAGAAGGCCGAATTTCAAGGGAGGAT
Source organism: Picea engelmannii (assembly GCA_009831015.1). Classification (NCBI taxonomy): domain Eukaryota; kingdom Viridiplantae; phylum Streptophyta; class Pinopsida; order Pinales; family Pinaceae; genus Picea; species Picea engelmannii. Next base: position 57,630 of record ML784959.1, read on the forward strand.
GAAGTCTTTTGGTGATGTGTTCTAAGGTATGTTATTTTCAGGTCATCTTACCATTTTTGCTATAAATATTTTTCTAGAACGATTCAGATGATGAAATTTATATGGTATTGAGAATACATATCAAGGTACATGTGGTAAAAGTTTCGGCTCTTGTTTCACTATAATTATGGAGATACACTCTGTGCAAGATAGGGTTTTTGACTAGTCCTGAAGCTAGTCAATAAACATGTGTTTCGGGTAAAAAATTCATAACTTCTTCATGGAGAATCCAAATGAAGTGGGGCAAATTGAATTGGAAAGAGTACGCACTTTAGTTTCTTGTGTGCAAGTTTCATAATCTAATGTTAAATATTGATCGCGGGGCATTCTGTACAAGTTCGGTCTCCTGAATAAACAATAATTGAACAAGGTCTATCATTCTCTCTATAACTTCTTTTTGGGGAGGATTCAAGGAGTGAAACTTGGAGAATTTTCAGAGAATACATTGAGTAATATTATATATAGGATCATAGTATTCCAAGAATTGAATAATTGCATAAATTGAAGAAGTATCAGGAAGCATTATCAGGTTCTATGTGATGGTTGGTTGATGGTGATGATTTAATGTAAAGTTTTATTATCTCTCATATATTCTTGGGTGGAAAGAAGGGGAAAGGATGGAGAGTTCAAATCTCTCTTGATATTGGAGGATTGTATCTTCCTCTTGGAGGTTTATCCCTCCCTTTACATTTGGAAGATGTAGCTACCTTTGGAAGTCATTACTTCCCTTGAACAATAACTATTGATTATTTCTCATATATTGTGCATGGTCTATTGTGGTGTATTGGTGTAAATATTATACTATTGTTCATTGTTCATTGGATATAATTGAATATTTTAAGTATAAGTTGAAAAAGGTTTTAAATTGTACTTGATATTGATTCAACCCCCTCTTAGTATCAACATAAGCAACCAAGTTTTTCACATTTCCACATTGGTTTCTCACACAAATTAAGACGGTGATTGTAAGAGGATTCACCAGTGGAAGTGGTATACTTTTAGACTTGTTTTCTAGTAGAACAACTACATTCTCTAACTTATGCTAGGCATTATAGACAAGTCCAAGTCCATCTCTCATCACATATTTGAATATATATTTACAAACTTGTTCAACAAGCCATTTACAAGTTCTGGCCTTGTTTCTCTCAATATGAACTTCGTAAACATGGTGTCATAACATCCAAGTAATAGAGTATAGCATGACTTTGAATAATGGATAGAACAATGTTAAGATTCATCACTATATAAATACCTTATATATCATTTTAAAAGGTCACAAATTTCCATGCAGATGAGAAGTAAGCACATAATACTAGATACAAGTATTGGTCAGATGATTATGGTTGTTGCCACTAATTATCTCTCTATGCAACAATCTGCAAATTGTTAAAGACTGGGAAATAACAACAAATCCATTTGGCTATCTAAACTCATAAACAATAGAAACAACATCCAAGAGAGAGACAAATTGTAAGTAGAATACATTTCTTTTCATAAAGTGGAAAATATATCTAATTAAAATGTATGCCAGAGATGCCAAAAACAAATAAATACAAATCCAATTTATGCAAAATATATCCAATATACACCTTCATCATTAATCTAATACAAGTATCTTGGAGATGGAGCCTTCATAAGATGGAACTTCAGAGAGACAATATTTCACGAATCACCTACTTCATCTACATTCTCTCCTCATCTACATAGACTCTAATTTGTTCCCTCGTGCTCCCATCCAAGTACATAATGATAGTTATAAATATCACAAATTGAGGAAAAAGTGTATAGTTCTGCTAGTAAACAATCACATGTCCAGAATATCTTTCAATTTCATCTTTGGCATTAGCGTGTATGTTTGTTAACCATGACCATGTTGCCAATTTTTTTCTATGAATTGAAAATCAAGATAAAACAATGAACCATTGGAATCAAATATTGGACATGAAACTATCCAATGGCCCACAAAAAAACATAGTTTTTTGTATGAAACTTAGTGACTAAAACCACAACAATCATCTTGAATAACCTCAATAATGAAACAACATCCTAGGACCTATTGTAATCTATTATTAACTATCCACATTAAACCATCGTTTTGGGAACAAGATTTCAGACTGTTCTAAAAAATAATTATTGTTTTTGTTGTCACTAGACTGAATGGATGGTCATAATAACCTTTTGTTTCCTATTTCATATATTACTTAATGGATTTACTAAACATATTGTAAATTTCTTGAGAAATATACTACTTCAAGAACTGAAACTAGAGTTTGCTCTCAATCAACAAAACCTCCTGCATATCTTGAGTTAAATCCATATTTAACATTGTTGTTCAACTAGATGAAATATATTCATATGACGGTGAACCAAAAGGACACAAAAGTTCCCCATCAATCTTTAATATTGTAATCAATTGTCTCCTGAAGTTTCTTAGTACACAGTCCCTCAAATACTTGATCATACATGTGTTGGCTCAAAGGTATCAACTCTTCAAACATTGTATAAAATAGTTATGCTAGAGAATTTTTCAAAAGAATTTTTCAAGATGTAAATTGTGTATTCAATTTCGAAATGTCCAACGTTTCGAGTGGACACTCCACCCATCATTAGGGTGGAGTGTCCACTCAAAATGTTGGAAGTTTTGAAAGTGAATACAAAGTTTACATCCAGAAAAATTCTCGAGCATTATGACTAAGTGTGGAAATTTACATAATCAGATAAAATAGCTATGTTCTAATATACAACTAAAAATATAAAAAATAAATAAAAAGTATGAGATATAAAATGATATTGAATGAAACATGAATGGCTCCAAAATTCGAATCAGAGCTTCCAAATTTTTAGATGATTCAAAACCTCAACACAACAATTTCAAAATTGCTCATCTTTAATATTTATAGATGGATCATCACCTTTCAGTATAATATTTATAGATTGATAATCACCTCTTAGTATAAGTTTGATTCAATAAGTAAAACATTGTAATGAAAGTGGTTTTTTTTATATGAATTATGTTCAACTTTAAATGTGATTTACTTATATATTAATTGTTTTTTCAATACATAGAGTTTTGTTATAATAAATAAGATATCATTCTTAGAAAATGTGATATTGCATATCAAATTTGAAAGGTAATATAGGTGTTATTTTGTACACAAATGTTGATAGAAGGAATTGACCAGAAAATAACAACCATGCCGGGTACATACTTAGTCCAACATCCTCTCACAATGTGCCCCTAATGGCTCTTTGAAATAAATATTACATAAAATTCAAACTGTAGCTACACCTTTTTGGATATCATCATGTAATTCCATCATCAATTATATACAGGGATCACTTTTCAAGCATTATTCCTCTGCTAGACTCCCACAATCAGCTCCATTTTCATTGGAAAATTATATGTTTATGTAATTTTCCAAAAAGTTGTTGCTAACCATTCAATCCACTTTTATAGAGGTTTGCAAGCATTTTTTTTTTTCTTATGGAACCAACTTTGTTGGGCAATTTCAAAATATTTTTCATCTAAGGAGCTAATACTTATACAGCATAAATTATCTTGTACCACAAAGGCTTCCTCATTACATTTCAACTTAACTTTTTCCTCATCCTTTGTTGGATTATGTTAAGAATGTATACAAAATTTCACATCCACTAGAAGCCTCTCCACAATTTAAGATTTAGAACATCCTTTAGGCACATCGTTGGATTTGTCCTTTAGAACATCCTTTAGGAACTCACCAGTTTCTCAAATGGGGATATATAACGATGACTTTAATAGCCAGGTTGATCAATTTCCACCATCCTTTCGATGAGTTTTCTCCTTCATGAAGAGAGTTTCTCACTATGTTCAACTTCAAAAGTAGAAAACTTCTCTCTTTGAGCAATTGTTTGCTTCTCAGATGATGGATACGATATGGATCCTATTGGTTTAATTACTGTAAAGAAAACAATTCTCACAAGGCTGACACTTACGATTCTTACAGGTTGGACAATAGTTATTTGCAAAATCAGCATTAATATTGTTTTGAAATATGACATTTGATAGCATAGAGGACCAAGTTATTTCCAATATTTATGCTCTGCATTTCAAAATCATGAAGAGGATCATCATTGTTTTCCTCCTCTAGCCTATACTCTGTATGTATTCCAAGTATAAGCCCAATTCCATATGTGATTTACCTCCTTTGATCCATTACTTAAAAATGTGGATGATGGTCTTTTAAAACCTGTGACTTGCTTTGCAAATGATAAAAAATTCTATAGTATGAACATACCCTGTAGTCAGCAAGTTACACATATCGTTTACCTATTGCCTTATTGATTTTATACCTTGCATCTTGGATATCATTTTTGAAAGGCTCTCACACTTCACTCTAATTAGACTTTACAGGTTGTGACTTCCATTTGAACACCACCTTCTTATTAGAATTTACAGTCTAGTTGTTCTAAGTCTAGTCCAAGCAAGGCTTACCCATTTTTTAAAGTTTTTACTCCAAGGTTTACCTTTGCAACATACTCCTATAGCAGCCAAAAGTTAAAGATTGACCTCATTTATTTCATTCCTCAAAATTTGTGAATTATAACCTATTCTACAAGGCATTAGGCTACAACTCAATAACACAAAATAACCTTAGAATTGGCATAGCATTACATTTTATATATTTCATATATTACTCCATTCCCATTCCAAGTACTCCATGATCCATTATGGTATGGTAACATGAGTTGTAGGTATCATTAGAATTGAAGGATCAACTTGTCAATGTCCCAAGACCACTTTAAATAATACTTAACCATTCAGGACTTGTTGTCTAAAAAGTTGATTATCCCTTATTTCTAGGGCATGTCCCTTGAAACTAGAAGTAATGTTCATTTGGGACATCCTAATGTGTTTTCTCATTGTTAAAAATAAAGGTATTATGATCCTAGAAGTTCATCCAAATCAGAGGTAATAAAATAATGATAACCCTACCACAAGGATCATGCCACAACTTAGTTATATCATTTGACTTTGCTTATGGCCCATGGTTATTTCCAACTAAAATACCAATTGTATTGCTACTTCTCTTTGGGGTAGTAGGATAGCATAGTTATTATTCACTTGTTTATCATTTATTAAAAGAGATATCGAGAATCTAATGAGGGGACACAACAAGTCTGTCTTGTTGCTCAAAACAACCACAGCAACCTTGATCACCAGCACCGGTGAAGCAAAGAAGATGAAGGAAAAAAAGGTTTCCTAAGTTTCAATTGATGTCTCATAAATCCCCATCAAGGAGAGGAGAAATCACTTTTCAAGGAGGTATGTGATACAGTATTCACCTCATGAAATCTGGAATACCTCCCATATCTTTGAACTACAACTCTCTTAACTTTAAGCATGCACACAATTTTGTGTAGGCCATACCACAGAACCTGAAATTGAGTATTTGTGATTTTTGGTATGGGGATTGATTACATTAAAAAATATATGACTATAAATCATCTCACATATCTAGGTCATTATTTCAAAGAAATAGTTTGATTATCAAATTCTTGTGGCAATGACCTTTCCCGGAACATAGTTGGAACAATCCACTTTTATAAGACCAAATGGATAGATATTTCAAGCCCAGTTCCAGGGAATATTCTCCTATGAATCTATTTTACAACCCAATTGGGATCATGCCATTTTGATATCATACAAAAAAGTTATGCCCTAAATACTAACTACCTATCCTAAATCTGCACCCTTAAAAATTTGTTTCCTAGGTTGTTCATTGGTATACTTGACCTATCAATTCTTCACATTTCTAAAACCTGTTTCTACTTGATATACCTACATGAATCTAATTTCATCCCCAATTGGAAACAATTCAATACGTTATCAGACGAAAAAATTATGATAAAAACTGTGACTTTTGGTCTAGGCTGGAAATTGAAAACAACAATACCCTACAGCTTGTTTCTTAGCATGTTTGACATATTATTTCAAATTAAATTCAAAACCTATTTATAGTGGATATATATCCATGGATCCACTTTAATATTCCTTTGGAATGAATCTAATCGTACATCAAACGAACAATTTATCATTGAAACACTGACAAGTAGTCTAGGTAGTAGGCAAGCATAGTAAACTCAAGGGATGGTATACATATCGTGAAAAAGGAATAATTATTGTGTATGTGGGTGCTTGTTTATTTTTGAAATGTAATATAGTTGTTATTTTTTACACAACTACTGATAGAAATAATTGACCAGCAAATAACAACTATATGGGGTACAGACTTAGTCCAACATCCTCTCACAATGTGCACCTAGTGGCTCTTTGAAATAACTATTACATAAAATTCAGACTCTAGATTCACCTTTTTGGATATCATCGTGGAGTGCC
>ML784959.1:70718-83902 GCA_009831015.1 Picea engelmannii
TTGTTTATCTACAACCAATGTTTTTGGTATGTAGCATAGAAGTTAGATCATTTCCATATATTTGTGGACACTTTAAGTCTTATATCCACAATGATTGAGAATTGTGGTCAATTCCACAATAAAAGGTCGGTTGAGGTAGCTTGCAACTTGATCAGTGCTTCCCTTATTGCACTTGATTTCCAATTGGAATTGTGGAACATATGTGGATCACTTATGATAGAGGTAGTTCTACTACTTTCCCTACATTGACATAAATTGTATATGCTTGTGGTTAGTGTGGATACATAGGGTATATGTGAATCTTGTTAGAGAGTGTATCACTATAATATGCCACTAGATGTCCATTATGTGTTAGGACTACACTGATGGCGTAATATAAGGTGTATTTCTTGATATCAAATGATTGTTGTAGATTTGGAAAAATGAGTACTTGTGGCATGCAAAGGTGATAATTTATCCCCTCAAGTGTTTTTTGTTGTGCCTCTTCCAAAAACTATTGACCTTGGATCCACCCTTGGTCACCTAGCTTAAGGAACAAGCAATATTAGAGAAACCCAACACAAACTCATAGTAAAAGTTGGGATGCCTAAGAAGCCACAAAGCTCCAAATTATTTTCTTGGGGGTAAAAAACCTCGAATGACATGGATCTTGGTTGGATCCAGGGATGATTTTAGGGGCTAAATTTCGCTCATGGGATAATTTTCCATGGTTTTTTCCAAAACAATATTCTCTATTCTAAAAATGATTCACCCAAATTCTATAGGATAAAATTATTTTACCTTAAAAATCACCAAAATTTTATATGAACTATATAAAATCCCTAGAAATTTGAATATTTTTACAAAAATATCACCAAAAATTTATAGTTGGAATATGAAGGATTAATAAGATTTGCCAAGGTTTCTACATTTTAAAATAAAGCTCCATCCTTAAAATCATCCCTGGTTGGATCCACGTGCACACCATACTCATCTTCTATGTACCTTAGATATTGAATTCGTTGCATGTCAAATGAACACTTCTCTATGTTTGCATAGAGATTGCATCGACATAGGGTGTTGAAGACATGTGGAATGTGCTTCATATATTCATCCTAACTTTTATTTAAGATGGGTTTGTTGTCCAAGTATATGGCCACAAAATAATTGGTGAATTCTCACAAAATATTGTCCATAATCCTCATGAATATTGCTAGTGCATTAATCAAGTTAATAATATCCCACTCAAAGAGACCTTCATTAGAATTAAAGGTTGTATTCCATAAATTAATTGATTCAATTAGCACTTGGTGATAGCATGAATTGATATCAATCTTACTAGAAAACTTGGCACCTTCTACTAATTAAGTAGATCACCAATCTAAGGGATTGGATGTTGGTTCTTAATTATGATTTTATTCAACAATTCACATAGTCACCATTTCTTGTCCTTCTTATGAACCAACACAATAAGACTCACATGGAGTGTGGAGCTTGGTCAAATGTGGCCCTTCTACATAAACTCTTGAATTTAGTGTTTGATCTTCTCATTCTCCATAGGAGAGTGTTTGAATACATGGCCATTGGGTATAGGGGCACTCAATGCCAAACTAATTGCATGATTTACTGATGTCTCTATATCATTCCATCAATCGAGCTACCTATCTTTGTGGCATATAGGAGAGACCCTAGTAGAGGCCTTAATAGCAATACCAATTTTCTTTTCTCCTTCTAACTAGACCACAAAGAGGACAAATCTCCTGGTTTGAGAGATTATCTTCCTACAATGCTAAACAAGGAGATTGTGGTATTTGGGGTTACCTTTGTATCCTTTAGAGTTGATATACTATAGTGTTAATGAAATTATGAGGCATGGAATGGTAAACAACATGATGCTTCCACATATATGGTTGTCCTAAAAAAACATATATTTCCATGAAAAGCAAATAATAATTACCCTTTAGCAAATTTAACCGTCTCTCAAAATTTTGTGCATCTGTCTTTCCCATAAATAAGGAATATCAAATTTAACTTTTGCCTTAGAGGGTCTTATTCTTCCAAAACAACTGCATGTTGAAGGTATTATCAAGCCAATCTGATCATTGTTCCCCCCTCAAGGGAAACTACTTCCATACCACCCTCTCAGGGGTGTGACGCTGCTACTTGGATGATATTTCCTGTTCATCTGTACCGATTCAAACTTGTTCTTCCATTTCTTCCATTAGATACAAGAGTATCTAGTCACTCGTCACTCATGTGTTCTTTCAGATGCCTCTACCATGGTATATCAGTGCCTATGCCTTACACCTCAAATGTTATGTGCACTCACAGATGGTACTTCATGCATGATATTTAATTAAGTCGATGTGCTATGTTATCATGTGTGGGATTCTTTCTTAGACATGGTGTGATGGTTTCTTACCTAGTCGTGAACATAATCAACACCGAGATTGATCTAATAACACTTCTTAACAATAAAAAAATTATTATTTTGTTTCATTGTACCATGGGGGGACATAATTGTCCTTAGATAAGTGTCATCGTGACTTGGTTCAAGTCATACTAATGGTGATCTAGTTGAGTTAGTGTTCTTCTTATCCTCACCATACCTAACACTTTCTATCTTTTCCCTTTCACTTCCATCTCGTTCATAAAAAAAATTATTATCTCTGCTTATGTTTGACTTATCATATGTCATCCAACAAAATCTAGTTAAGCAAATTGAAGATCAATTGTAAGTCTAAGTCAAATAAATCCAAAAAAGGCTATAGGTGAAGACCATGAAAGTAAAACAATGGAAAAATAACAAAACTAGAGTTATGTCACCTCATTAAAAGGCCCAACCCCTAAGTCCTATGCTAAAAATGCATATTTAAAGAAAGAACTTAGAAACCAAAGAAAAAATACAAAAAGGGTTAATGACTAAAGTGTCAAGGTGGTGACTCTAAGAAAAGCTCCCTCTTAAAGGATTGCATGTATATAATGAATATTCTTGTCTTTAGAAAGCTAGTTGGACCAGTTAAAACACCTTATGCATCATTACATATGACTTTGAGGGTAAAAACATGAAGTTCCTATTCCCTTTCCATAACTTATCCATCATTTTTTCACCTATCTCCAACTAAGTGATCTAGGAAATACCTTTTGTCCTAGGAATTGTCACACATAATAAGAGTAAGGTTGTCCCACCATGGTAAACTTAGGAAAATTATAAAATTAACTTTTGTTATGATGTTGTTAGAAGAGATAACTTAATGTGCATTGCATAATGATTTGTGTTGAGACTTGATTCATAATTATAGGTAGGCCCCACATTGGGATATGTGCATTATGTCTTAAGATTCATGTACTTGCATTGGGATCCATGTATCATGCCTCAATATCCATGGAATTGCATTCGAATCCATGTACTTGTATTCAATTATACCAACCTACATTGGGATCCATGCCATTTTTCTTGGGATCTGTTGTCATCCTAATACACACTTGCAAACATGAGCTAAGTCCTACTCACTTAGTGTGTCCTTGGAGGCACAATGCCTAGGTTCAAAGCCCACATTGTCACTTTAACTTGAACCTCTTCCATCTATGCTTAATCCTAGGGAAGTTGAGGGGGGTAGACCCTAGTTACTAGATGAGATTTAGAGTTTAAGTTCTAGGAGTTGGTTTCAATTAGTTAAAGGTTGGGGGGAAATCTAGCATATGATGCAAAGGAAGCAATGCAAGTGCAACAATTAATATGTCAAGCAAGCCTTTTCCTAGGACAACTAAGACTAGTGCCTAATATTGGGCAAGGGGTCAACTAAGTTTAAGGGAGGTTGATTACACAAGATTTACAAAGATTACAAAGATTACAACCAGACTAAGTACAAACTAGATACAAAGATACAATAAAGAATCTCTAAATATTACAACAAAGTTATACTAACATAGATACACTGGTTACAAGATATAAACATACAAAGATACAAGGCAGCAACTAACACTTACTTGTATGTGCAGGAATTAAAGATATTCAAGAGGATGCATTCATTAACACAACAAGCCAAGCATGCTCACAATAGAGTGTCTCCTCAAAGGGATGCACTACTCTATTGGACTGTTTTCAATGGAAACAAAATCACTCAAGACCCAACAAGATAGTGTCTCCTAGAGGATGCACAACTTCTTGAGGGATCACACCACAAATGTGAATACCACTTAAATGAAAGATGATTTAAAAGGAAAGGTGTCCCAAAACACAATAATGATCACTTAGATAATTTATCCACAAAACATAAATTACACTTGCATGTAAAATTAAAAGTGAAAGAGTTCTTGCAAGTGTAAATGTAGATCACCCAAATATATATTAAAAGATTGTCCAAAGTTGTGGATTAAAGATTGATTAAAAATTTGTTAAGTGAGGTTTCAATCCTAACTAAGTGTCAACCCAATACTCCCCCTGCTTGTACCAAGTAATTGTTGCGTGCTCAAGAAGTATGGCAACAAGGCCTACCCTAGCTCCACAGGTCAACCCAAGGGAAAAGAGTACTCCCGGAAAGGACGTTGAGCACCACGAGACCGTCCCCGGCCTATCACCTTCCATTGCTTCCTCTAATCCTCGTTTAAATGGTAAAGTTGGGTCAGTAGAGGTGTCCTATTAAGTCTAGTTTCTTGTTATGCCTATGGACTAAGTTTTTTTAGGTGATTAGGTGTGTTTAGGTGAGTTTTACTTGCCCAAAAGGTGTCAAAAAGGGCCAAAATCGAAAGTTAAAAAACAACAAGAAATGAAGTTCTAGATTATTAGATTATTGCATGTGAAGCACATAGAGAACTTGAAAGGAATGTTGAAATGAAAGATATTTCTTTACACAATTTATATGCCCATATTTGTTTGCAAACTTGAAAGATAGATGCTTAAGAAACAAGAGCTTGCAAGTAAAGAAAGAACAAAGCATAAGATTTAATCCTATGCCTCCATGTGCTTAAAATAGCATTTAGTTATGTGTGAGATCTAATACTAGATAATTTTAACCATGAGCATAAGCATATCAAACATACACAACTAAATTAAAGCAATCCTAGCCACACAACCTTACCCTAATGACAAGGGGGGTGAAAGAATGAAAAAATTGCAAAAAAATTAAATACACACCCTAGCCTTACGATTTTGGGGGGTGGTTTTGCCAAACTCTCACCCAAGATATAAGCACTAATACTTTACAAAAACAGAAATTTAAAACAAGAAGACAAGGCACTTGGGGACCCCCTTTAAAACAATGCTTAGAAAGGTAGAGAAAAGAGATGGTTTCGTTACCACATCAAGAGGGGGCCCTTGGAAGTGTGTTGTGACTGAAAATGGGCACCATATACCCTTGACTTGGCGAGAACCTGCAAAAAACAGCAAGTTGTTGTTTGCTGGAAATGTTGCAACACACCCAAAAATGTTCAGAAAAATTTGTTTTGCAACTAAAATTTTCTGCATATCAGAAAATTTGTGTGTTTAAATGACCTATCTAAGAGTGTTAGCAACCAAAATCTGAATGATATAATAATAGAAACTGAAATGAAAAATCTTATGAAGTTTTAGTAAGCTACGAGGGTAGATTCTTTCTCAAATCTATCCCAACAAAGCTCTTGAGACAGCGTGCAAACTTTGAACAAAACGTGAGACACGAGTAGATAATGGATTGTCTTGACCGCCTATCCAACTAGGGGGTCAAATCCATGTGCCATGAAGATATGCATCATCAGATGCAAATATGTTGAAGACAAGTTGGTTCTACTAGGCATTTTATGCCTCCAGCACAAATTTTTGTAAACAAAATTTATGCACCCCTGCATGGGTTAATAATGTAATAGGTCTACATGGATCATAGTTAGGTCAAGTACCTTGGGATGTTTTCATTGGGATAGTTCCTTTCACCGAGGGTTTTTTATCCTCGGGTTATTAATTGGGCTTTTCAGCCTTATTAATTTCCCTTGAGTTTTTCCCTCACAACCTGCAATAATTCATCCAAAGTGGTGAAGGGTGTTCTAATGGTCTCATCCTCTAGTAGCTATTGTTTAGGAATGATGTAAATGACCATGTAAGACATCTTAGAAAGTTTCACGAAATTATGTCGAGTCTAGATTAAAAAAATTTAATTAATTAAATTAATTAAATTTTTCTAAGGCTGGAAGTTTAATTAATTAATTAATTAATTGTTTTTGAGCAATTATTGTAAAAACTAGGTTTTTGGGATTTTTCTAGGTATATTTGTGCTCAAAAGAAATGGAAAGGCACCCCCTACACCCTTGGACCAAGTTTCAGCTCAGTCGGACAACTTTTTCTAGGTATTTGTCCACCTAGAGTGTCAGTCAGTCAAAACAACAATTTTTATTGCTAAGTCAAAATGTAATTTTTGAGTTAATGGGGTAATGTATTGATGGAAAAAGGCAAGAGGGATTACACCTAACCTACCCAACCACATCCTAACCCTTTACATACCCCCTCACCCACTCACTTGCTAAAACACCCACGCCCCTAGGGGGATTTGCAACCCCACTCACACATAAACCTTAGAAAATGTCATTTAAATGAATTGTGGGCCCCTCCCATGAGTAGTGCGCCCTTCCTAGCCCACCACCTCATCCTTTCTTGGTCCCACGCACTCCAACTCACATGCCACATCACCAATCCTCACCCAAACCCTAAATGGTGTGCCCCTCTCCTTGGGATGCTCTCCTTGGCTTGGTTTTTGACACTTGGATCTCATCCAAGAGGGGTGAGTTTGCATCTCCAAGCATAAATAGAGCCTCTTCTCACTCATTTCTTCACCATTCTTTGAGCTAGTGTTACTCTACTGAAATTTTGCCCCATCTCTCTTTCTCTTTGCCTCTTGCTTCCATCCCATTTTCTCTTGAAAGTCTTGGAGCAACTTGTTGCTTCAACACTCTCCCATTTGTATTAATAAAGCTTAGGAGGATTTGGAGTAATCAAGAGTATTCTGATTGAATTCTTTCATATGAGGTGACATTGTTCCTTTTTTTCATATGGTGTAGTGTTGAGTAGATCTTTGGTAAAGTAGTTTACTTGAGTAGATTAGCAAAGAGTATTCTTGTTGGTCTATACATGTTGGGTAGCTAGTGGTGTGAAGTATTTCATATTGTTAGCTTATTCATGCATGTTATCTATTTGTATACCTCACATATTGCTTGAGTTTTGTAGGCTTTCCTGAAGGGATTGTTGGGATAGCCTCAAGAAGGAGTCTTCCCTCAAAACCATTTTAAACTCCATGATTTGCTTAGTCTGATTTTATGTTCTATTTAATCATGTATTTTAGTTAGTTAACCATCTTAGATAGGTCAATTAAATCTCATTTTACTTGGATAATTTTATGTGGAAAATTTTTGCCTAAAAACAGAAATTTTTCATAACATTTCTTGTGTTGTGCAACATTTCCAGCAAGCAATAGCTTGCTGGTTTTTGCAGGATCTTACCAAGAACAAGGGGTTATGCTACCCACATTCGTCTGTACAACACTTCAAGAACTTCTCCACTAATTGGGTAACGAAACTCTTCTTCTAACCATTCATTTCTAGCATTGTAGAAAGCCCCAGGGAAGTTCCCTTGAGGCTTGCATTCTCTTGCATCTTTGTTTCATTCTTGTAATTTATTTTTGCAAGTTAGTTTTCTGCCTACACCTTGGGAGAGAGATTGGCTCGGCCAACCCCCCAATATCATTGGGCTAGGACTTAGTTTTATTTCTACATTTGTTATTTCTTGCCCCACTTGTCATTAGGACAAGGTTGTGTGGCTAGCTTGCTATAATAATACTTGTCTTTACATTCCAACCCTCTTTGGAACAACATTGGTAGGCTTGCCTCTACCTTGTGCCATTGTGAGTGGTTTTCTTGTTCTTTTTCAAAGTTTTTCTTAACTAATTGACTACACCTTGGGAGAGAAATCCCCAAAATCATATGGCTAGGTAATTATGTGTTGATGGTTATTATGCTCATGGATTAAAATTCTATAGAGTAATTATCATACATCATTGATGTTAGCTTGAGCCCTCAAGCCATAGTTTCATTTTCATGCTCTAGTTTTTATCAAGTGCAATCTCTCATGGTTTATATGCTTTGGAAGTAATCCTTTAAATCTGCAATTTATTTATCTCTTAAGGCATTTTCCATCCATTACTTTAAATCAGATGTGGAGCATGTACATGGTGTAGATCTTAGTTTTCTTTTCAGCAAGTCATATTCATTTTCTTAGCATGCTTTTTAAATGGATTAAATTACATGGCTAAACGGTGATCGCATGAAGCAATTTTCTGTTATTGTTGGCAAGTTGTTCTTGTCTTTCACTTTAATTTTTCTTTCAAGTTTACATGCATACATGGTTAAGTGGATGATGATGTGAATGGTCATTGCTCTCAGCTCTTCTTTACATGTTTTGGGTGTGTTCATAAGCTTCAATTTCATAATCTACAACACACTTTTCACAGTCATTTAAGTTTCGGTTTTGGGCATAATTCACTGCTTTTGGGCACCTAAAACTTGTCAAAACACTCTTAAACACTTCTTAAAACTTAGTCCTAAGCCTTAACAACATATTAGACCAACTAGGACACCTACAATCCACCATCTTCACCATATAAAATGGGAATGGAGGAGGGCAATGGAAGGTGAAGGTCGGGGACGGTCTCAAGGCACAAAGGAGTGTCCTTTCTGTAAAAACTTTATTCTTTGGACTGACTGTGACAGCTAGAGTGGGCCTCATTGCCTTACTATATTGAGCATCCAAAACTCATTTGGCAATAGGGGGAGGAGGATTAAAGTTTGACACTTAGCTAGGAGGATAATTAAAATTTGTAAAATCTTTAAGCAACTCTTAACCACTTAGTCTTTTAGGCAATCACTCTTATGGTATATCTTATGGTTGTTTAGAACACTAGTTGCAAGTTTACATATCTTTCATCTTTTATGTAAGTTGGTGGTTAACATCTAAGTGTTGAATCCTTTAAGTTTTATTGAGCATTTGTCTTTCAAATATAACATATCTTTGGTTAATGTTTTTTATGGTGTGATCCAACAAGAGATAGCACATCCCACTTGGAGGCATCATCTTGTTGGATCTTGAGTGTTTTATGGTTGCCATTGAAAATCAGTCCAATTTTTATTGGGGCATGCTTGGCCTTATGTGAATGACATCAATGTTTTGAATATCTTGGAATTCTCACATTTAAGCACTTGGTTAGTCTTGTTTATTTGTATCTTGTGTATCTCACATATCTTGTTCATAATTGTTGTGACATCTTTCATTCATTGTTGTAAGTACTTGTATCTATCTTGTTGTGGAGTAATTGTATTTAAATAATCATTGTAATCTTTTGTAAATCAACCTCCTTAAAACATATTTGACCCCTTTGCCCAACCTTAGGCACTAATCTTAGTTGACTTAGGGAAGGGTTTGCTTGACATAAATTATTGTGCATCTTGCATTTGTTGC
Source organism: Picea engelmannii (assembly GCA_009831015.1). Taxonomy (NCBI): domain Eukaryota; kingdom Viridiplantae; phylum Streptophyta; class Pinopsida; order Pinales; family Pinaceae; genus Picea; species Picea engelmannii. Next base: position 80,173 of record ML784959.1, read on the forward strand.
CTTAGCTTCATAGGTTAGTTTCCCCCTAAACCTTTAACAAATTAAAACCAACTCCTAGAACGTAAACGTTAAATCTTATCTAGTAACTAGGGTCCACCCCCCTTGGCTTCCCTAGGAGTGAGCCTAGAAGGAAGAGGTTCCAGTCAAGGTGACAGCGTGGACTGTGAACCTAAGCATTGTGCCTCCAAGGACACACTAAGTGAGATGGACTTTGCTCACATTTTTGAGTGTGTATTAGGACGAAAACAGATTTCATAAACCAATAACACAACAAAGATTATATCATTAGCAAATGCAAAGCATATAGGCCAGCAACTACACTATTGCTAAACCTAGCTAAGCAAACAAAATTTACCCTAGCAATACTACTCAATATTTCACAACAATATGCAAAAGAAAAATATCACCTCATATGAAATGGAACATCGAGACACAATCTTGTACTCCAAGATTCATCCAAAGATTTTCTCTATTACCAAAGGGAGAGGTTGTAGCAACTAATTGCTCCAATCTCCCCAAGGACAAAATGGAATGGAAGTAAGATGAGAAATGAGAGAGAGGAGATGGAAAGAAAATGGTAGCATAACAATAATCAAGAGAATGGTGAATAAATGAGTGAGGGAAGGGTTCTATTTATACTTGGGAAGGCAAAGATACCCCTCTTGGATGAGTTACAAGTGTCACACATCAAGGAAAAGTCACTTTTAGGGTTTTGGTAAGTTAGGATTTTGGCATGGATGGATGAAGTGGAAATGAGTTGGAGTGAGTTGGAAAATATTTTATAAGTCAAATGATAAGTTGTAGGGTCTAGGGAGGCACACCAAGGGATAGAATAATTCTCCCATTAATTAATTAATTTATTTATTTATTTTTTTGAGACTTTCTAGAAGGGGGGCACACCTCTCTAGGGAAAGTGATGTTTTTGCTTAATGTCTAGGTGAAAGGGTGATGTGAGGGTTGGAAAAGGTTAGGAATAGTATTTCTCATCATTTTCCATCTTTACTTTACTCCATTTGTTCAAAAATTACAAAAATGACATTTTTCCTATGTCACGACTTAGCAATTAAAATTGTTGTTTTGACTGACCAAGACTCCTTATGGACAAACACCTAGCAAAAGTTATCCGACTAAGCTGAAACTTGGTCCAAGGGTGTAGGGGGTCTCATTCCATTTCTTTTGAGAACAAATACCCCTAGCAAAATGCCAAAGACCTAGTTTTTACAATATTTATAAAAAAATAATTAATTAAATTACTCAACCTTAGGAAATTTTAATTAATTAAAAAAAACCTATCTAGACTCGAGGAAATTCCACGAAATTTTTTGAGATTTATTACATGGTCATTTACATCATTCCTAAACACAATATACCAGAGGATTAATCCATTAGAATGCATTTCACCACTTTGGAGGAATTATTTTGTGGGAGTGAAAAACTCAAGGGAAATTAATAAGGCTGAAAAGCCCAATTAATAACATGAGGAAAAAAAACACTCAATGAAAGGAACTCTACTAATGAAGAATTCCTAAGGTAACTAACCTAACTATGATCCATGCAGACCTATTACATTATTATCCCACACAGGGGAGCAGAAATTCCAATTACAAAAATATGTGCTGGAGGCAAAAATTGCCATGTAGAACCAAATAGTCTCTGACTTGGTAGCATCTGATGATGCATATCTTCATGGTACATGGATTTGACCCCCTAGTTGAATAGGTGGTCAACAAGATTCATACATTGCATTGGGATACGTGTCATTACCTAGGGATCTATTACAATGCATTGGACATCATCACAGAGGACACTAAATCATCATAATGCATGCCACCTAAACCACTCCATGAGGGCACACTTGTCTTATTGGAGGAATATTCTCACATGTGGGTGGTTAGAGGTGGTCATGAGGTGATTTTAGCACATTTTTAGGGCATCAAGTTTCAAGGGAAATTATATTTTGATAGTGTCCAAAATATTTCCGAATCAATGCTATTAGATGCAAAATGGCCACAAGATTGCATAGATGGGGTTATAATAGAAAATTAAACCAAAATTGACTTAGTTATTATGTTGTTGAAATTTGTCGTAGGAAAATTATTGCCACATTTTGGAGCCACGTGTGTGGGGAGCTACAGTTTATTTATGAGGGAACATTGACCTTCTATGACTACATGTGTGGGTGGTTAGCTTATATTTATGAGGGTGCAATTATTCTTGGAGGTTTTATTGATGGTTTTAAGAGACATTGTATCTTGCTTGTGGTTTTTCTTAAGAACGTGGTATTTGCTTATGGTTTTTCCCAAGAATATGGTATTGTACTAGCAGAGGGTATTCCACTCATGGTTTTGGGAGGTGCCTTATTTATTTAAGGAGGGCTCCTCTAACATTTGTATTTGATAGAAATCAATTGGAAGAGATATCTTGTCTTGCAAATATTTGTGTTTGTCTTTATTCTTATCTTGGGTATATGTTATAGTGCTATAAGGAGGATATCTTGACATTGCAGGTTTCTATGAAGAGAGGAGCTAACACAAAAAAACAAATTGCATGTGAGGTAATGGAAGTTTCCTATCTCATTTCTTTTTTTTATTTTACATGCTTAAATCGATGTTTAGGGAACATGATATTTAGGATTCTATCTGTTTACTTTGTGTTAGTAAGAATACTTGTTTCCGTACTTAGGATAAGTCTATTTTATATTATCCTTCCCCATAAACCTATTAGTATATCAAGTACATAGACTTGAAAACCATTAGCAGACCTTCATGGTGCTAATGACTTTAAGTGTTGAAGATACATGAATGTGAGTCAGGGTTTTGTTGATGAAAATGAATAGTTGTCCTAATAACAAAATTTTTGAATCTTTCTAGGCTAAGGAAAGATAGTTGGGATTGTTACCCTATGTTTATATCTCTTTTGAAAAAATATTAATTAACCTTCAAGAAATATGCTCTTGAGATCAATGTTTTCTTTTATATTGATTTATGATAAAGAAAAATAAATAAAAAGATATCAGAAATATAAACAGTTTGATGAACAATTATGAAAACATAAAAATATGAAATAATATCATACACATAGTCCAAAATGAGACCTCAAAACCATCAAGTGATTTTATTCATTCAATTCTTGAACATTGCCAAATACATTCTTTCGTACCTAGAATGGGTAAGGACCAATAAAATACTTACAAATCAAAGGTTACATCATCATAGAGACAATTAGTGCCTCTTAAGTAAAACCAAGACTAAAAAATAAATGGATCAACAAGCCACAATTTTCCATTGCTTTCACTCTGCACAAAATTCCTAATTAGCAATAAAAACCAATCCAAAAATCCAATAAGAATTTACAGACTATCAGAAACAAATGATCAACCGTATAAGCATGTCAATAATCAATGCTTTTTGGTCCTCCCTGTTACCACCTTCAGTAAGACTCTGTTATCAATAAGAAGTCTTTATCCTTTAAGTATTTCAGAAATGGATGAAGTAGTAATGCAATTTCATTCTAGAGCAAGAGAAAACCTTATCAGAGTTTTGTCTCTATCTCCTCTCCCTTTGCTTGTCCCTTGAATTCTTCTCTTATCTCTCAAAATGTAGTTTGAGTAGTTCCAACTACCCTTTAATTAAGTTATTAACTATTTTTTGTTGGATAGTTGGTTGTCATTGATGTCAACCCTTGGAGAGTGATCTTGGAGATTGATGTCAACCCTTGAAGAAGTCTAGAA
>ML784959.1:86637-99021 GCA_009831015.1 Picea engelmannii
TGTCACCTTACTTTATCATTTCTTGTTTTTTTCACTTCTCTTTATTATTTAAATAATCCACCTTGACTTTGTCACTTTACTTTATCATTTAAATAATGATTTCTTCTTTTAGGTCACTTTGACTTCTTTGACCTTGGGGGCTTTAAGCCTTCATGTGGGGGTTCTTCATCTTCGTAAGGCCATAACTCTCAAACCATGAAGAGTTATGTGACATTCCACATACCACCGGAAATGGCATGAAAAGCACTATCCATCTAGGATAGTTTCACCAACAATTTCCTTGATCTTCATCTCATTATTCCACATACAAGCATGGGTCCTCCAACCATTCTTCTAGGATAACTTAGTCCGCAAAGCGTCTTCCTGTGAAGGATTTCACCATAAGGGGACCACTTTGGAGTTCATCTATTTGTGCACCTTATCAATCATGATAAGACAATAATGAGAGCATGGGTCCTCCAACCATTCTTCTAGGATAACTCAATCTGCAAAGCATCTTCCTGTGAGGGATTTCACCATAAGGGGACCACTTTGGAGTTCATCCATTTGTGCACCTTATCAATCATGATAAAATAGTAATGATTCATCTATACATTTTTCCAACAATGCATCATATACCAATGAAACCACATCGATCCATCTTCATCATGTATCAATGACAACTCATTGAACCATCTTCATCATATCAATGACAACTCATTGATCCATCTTCATCTATGTATTCTCATCAAGGACAATACATATTACATTACATCAATCATAAATCAATCAATCCTTTGGCATCAATCAATCAAACCATTGGCATCAACGAAAACATGATCCAACAATCTCCCCCTTTGGCAGTGATGGCAATACCAATATTGATGTCAACACCAATTACCAATTATTGATGTCAACATGTAGATAAGGCATGCTCTACATCAATAATCAATGTGACTATCTCTCCCAATCAATAATCATCAATCACATCAATTTTACTATCTCTCCCCCTTTGACATCAATGGCAAAGGGCCATTTTCCTCTTGGGGCTGCTCCCCCTGCTTGAACTTTCCTTGGGGCTGCTCCCCCTGTTTGAGTGCCTTTGATCTTCTTATGAATAATCTTTCCCCTATTGAACAAGGGATATCACTCTGATGTAATGCTGAAAATGCATCAAACATACTCCCCCTGTGACCATCGCTCCTCCTGGAATTATGCCTATGTGCTCTTTCTTCAAATATAGGGCTATTTTCTAGGTATGCATTAATTTGATAAACATCTCCTCCTAGAATCATGGGAAGAAGAATGACTCCCCCAATGGGTATGTCTCCCCTATCTTCTCTGCGATATGAACAATGTGCTACCATATAAAGATCCTTGGACATATTCATACATCAAACTCATGCTATACCAAGCATCATGAAGCAAAAGATATGTCAACAATGAAATAAAGAATCATGAGCAAAATATCAACCAAGCACATCCTGTACAAAAATGTGTCCTCATCATGCACAACACCTATGTACATCAACCATGTACATCAACATCATGCAATGTGCCAAAATATATCATCCATGGAATGTATCAATCATATGCCTCTATCAATATGCCAACATGTGCATCCACCAATATGTCAACCATGTGCATCCACCAATATGCCAACCATGTGCATCCACCGATATGCCAACCATGTGCATCTACCAATATGTCAACCATGTGCATCTACCGATATGCCAACCATGTGTCATATCACTCATGATATGTCTCCATCACGAACCAAGTGCCACAATCATGTATCTTAAACAAATACCAATTGTTGTGATGATCAAGTAGTACCAATGGTGTAGTATCATCAATCATATGCCATCTATGAGTCTACCAAACATGTATCAATTATAGATCAAGCTATGAGTCATCAATGATGTACAACATGATCACCTCATCAAGTCACCAACCACATGTCTCAATGTGTAGCCCATCCATATGCTAAATGCATGCATCAATCTTTCCAACAAGTAAGCTTCCAATACATCATCAAGATATATCACATAACCAAGGTGTCATAACTTCAATGTCATAACCAGCGTTGTTCTTCAACAGTACATGCATCAATCCATACTCATGGGTTAGTGCCATGCACCCAAGATTTTATTTTACATCATCACCTTACATAATCCAATATAGAATCATGAAAACCTGCAGCAAACAATGTCAGAACATGCAATAAAACATGTTAGACCCTGCATCACAGAGTTATACCATCACATCAAACTACAATCCATGTGCATAGCCCTTTTCCTTAGACTTCACCACATATACGCGACCTGTTGCACAAACAACTCGCATATGTACGCGACCTATATAAGGTCAGCCTGCATATGTACACGACTGATACCACTGTCACTCATGTATGCCTCAGTAGATGACATTTTTGAACTTCCCTTCAGTCTTTGATTATGTTCTGGCTTCTCTGTCTTCTTTGTAATGTCCCCATTTTGGGACATTATAACATTACAGAATGTTATGCCTACCAGAGTAGCCAGATAGGGGTGACAAAGAGTTCGTGAGATATTGAGGGGTGTTTTGGGGCCCGACTTGCATCATTCATCATCAAGATCCATTCCACACATCTTGGCTTTGGTTCCGTTGCATTCCGATGATTTCTGTAATTTTGAGTTATTATGGGTCATATCTTAATTAAATTCACTAAGAAGGTCATAATGGGCATATGACTTGGAGAAACCTCTTAGTGTAATATCTCATCGAAATCGGGAGGAAGAGCATTACAGGATAAGATGATGAGAAGTGATTTTCATTGGTTGGAGAAGCCATCAGGATGGATAAATCACTTTTTAGAGGTAAAATGGTTAATTAATTAATTAATTAAGTGATTTAATCAAGGAATAATAAAATAAAGTGAAAGTCACTTGGAGGGAAAAGGTCAACAAGGAATTAGGGCTTCAGGAAGCTATAAAGGAAGGGTAAAGCAACCTAATTCATTATGCATTGTTATGATTTGATGTTGAGAGTTTCCAGAGGAGGAAGAGAGTCGACTTCTACTGTTTTGTGGATTTATGGAGGAAACCACCACCATTGATAGGTTTCGGTGTTGAGAGACACACCCTATCCCATCAAAGATACCATCCAGGTATTTCACCGAGCTATTCAGGAGTATCCAGTACAGTGTGCGCAGCTCAGCCAGTGAGAGCGCAAGTCAGATTGAGGGTTTGTGGAACTGCACAAGGTCTGAGCTCAGATTGTAGTTTCCTTCCGACCCAGTTGAGATCCAGCCAGGGCGCTTCCATTGAGCTAGTTATCATCATATTCTGATTGTGGAATCTTGCAGATCACCTCATTCATCCATTTAGGGCGTAGTTCTTCCAACAGTACATTTGGGGTTGTAGACGAAGCATCAGGACAGATCTGGGTAAACCCTTCCGACCCAATTCCGCATTTGGTGAGATGATCGTTTTGAGCCCTATAGTATCAGATTCCATTGGTGGAATCATTTGGGGCGCATCCAGTGTCCCAGGAGGTGCGCAAACCCCCCAGGGGTCTAGATCCAGTACCTCAGAGGCCAGATATGACATCCAACACTCATCCATTATAGTCTAGAGGCCAAGGCACTTCTATTGGAGCAGTTTTCGGCACATTCTGACGGTCTATCTTCCCGAACGAGTTTTCCAGCTAGTAGCGATTACCGTATTTCTCTGGCAACGCATATTTTTGTCGATCTATCTGTGCATGCATCATATCTGCGTTCATCTTCTGATCATGGGTAAATTTATGCTATTTGATTGTATTCTAGTGATGATCCATGAGATCTAGATGACGATTAAACTCTATATTTCCAGTGTGTTATTGTATTTATGTGCTTGAGTCGCATGATACATGTTATTGGGAATTTGATGTTCTTTACTTCCGCATGCATCCTTTATATATTGTTTACATCATAAATACGCAACATGCACATGCAATAACCAACATGCACACGAAATAACCAACATGCACATGCAATAACCCTAAAGATCTCCAACACACAACTGAAACGCATCCAGAAACCCCCAGTGTATCAGATCTGTACGACATAACAGTAGATTAGTAGAAAATATCTTGATTAGCAGGATCAGGGATATTTCGGTGGTATTAGAGCTTTATTCCTGCCAGTCTGTGACTAAATTTGATGAGTTCAATGGGTGACCCAGAGGGTCGTGAGCATGTGGGTGAAGAATACAGATTTTCCTCTTCTCCCTCCCAGTTCTGAGGAAGAGGAAGAGGCACACAGGGAAGCTGAGAGAATGGCAGAGCGTGCGGCAGTGAGGATGTGGGGAGACAGATATGAGAAACAAAATGGAAGTGGTAAGGCTCCCATGGATCCAGAGGCAGCCTTCATGCAGGTTATCAACGATATGTTAGCTAGTCAGCAGGCCATGACTCAGTCCTTGGCACAGGTGGCGAATAGATTGGCTATAGTGGGAACCCCGGGCACACAAGCCCCACATGTATCACAGGGGAACTCGGGGGAAAGTAGTAGACCCCAGACACCTACTCGCACATACACATCTTCGAGTAGGATTCCTAGACCATGATTCCTTGTTTTTCAGAGGGCACCAACAGCAGCAACACAACAGTCATTAGCACAGATGTTTCCCACTCAGGTAGAAGAAATTGCAGAGTACAAGAGGGAGTATGCAGCGTTGGGTCGTGACTTCCATCATGACATGACACCGGTCGAGTACTCTAGACTTAGGGGCATGAACCATCCCAAAGAACCTCGGAGAGGAGGACATCAGCAGCAACAGGGGCATAACATAAATTTCATCCGGAAAGTTGGTAAACTCACCATACCTTATTTTGACGGATTGTCCAAATGCACTGCTAGAGCTGAGGTACAAAAGCTAGACATGTACTACAAGCTCAACTAGATGACCAAGACGGAGGTTATTGACTCTTGCACATTTGAGGGACAAGATGATAGCGCATGTCTTTCATATTCCCCATCAGGCAATGTTGATGATTCAATACTTCAACATAGTGGTGACACTTGTGAGGATTCATATGTGTTGGCACTTAGACATGATGAGATTAGGAGGTTGGATGACCTACCTATGGTTGTAGACATGGCTTCCAGGAAGTCATGTATGGAGGATGATGAGCTTCCTATGATGAGAAAGCCACATTTTTCATCTTCTCAGTCACATATGCTAGCCACGACACTTGAGGATATCAGTGGCATTCTTGATATCGTAGAGGAGCCTTGTGTGGGGATTGTACACAAGGGACATATGGATCTGAAGACCCAGGAGGAGAGGTATGGCTTGGAGATAGTTGACCTTACACATACCTATTAGTATGAGGAGAGTGATTCACCACTCTTGGAGATCCATTGATAGACCAGGTTGTGGAGACCGACAGCTTGTTGGGACACTTACTCCCAAGATCGATCTACAGTGATGTGGATGCACTCCTTATTGGATGGGATGGACATAGCACATGTATGGACACATTTGTATGGGATCCAGGTGCAGATGATATTAGTAGGGTGAGTGCACAGGAGGATAGAGTTGCCCATACAAGATACAATGTGACTCAGATGGGGGTCGCAGTTAGTGATGACGTGTTGTGGCATACAGGAGGACTTAGTAGCACAGGGGACAGAGGGCAGTTCAGTACCTTATCTTTTGAGGAGTGTGTTGTTGAGGATTCCATTATAGACACTAGTGGTGAGAGGCATGAGGTAGCACCTCAACACGGTTGTGATCAAGAGTCACGACACTTGACAGGACAGTTGAGATTCAGTGAGGACATGATCATGGTAACCACTAGATGCATTGATGATACACATGCATTGGTGGTCGATTATTATTGGAGGGCCTCAAGGGCACATGATAGTTCAGATAGGGGACTTGCCATTGATGACTTCCATACACTCATGGAGAGAGTGACTGTGATGAGGGCTAACTACCAACAGTTATTGATGGATAGAGATTACCTATTGGAGATTGGCGAGATGTATCACAAGGAACTGAAGGAGCAGGAGCTTGAGGTGGACCGACTCACTCATGATTTGGTGAGCACACAAGGATTATTGGAAGGCACACAGACAACCCTTCAAGAATCAGAGTCCAGATTAGATAATCCCCTTGAGAAGATCGGTCAAAGATACACTGTATCTATCTCGGCAGAGAGTCAGATATGTTCCTCAGTTACATTGCTGGAGGATATCCAAGTGTCACAGGTGCCACCATTCATGGGTAGTTCTGAGAATCGGTCATACAAATACACATGAGGATTCCAGAGCGAGGGGCAGTTACAAGGACACTTTCATTTGTGTTCCAGGATTGGTTGATATCCACACAAAGGTTGATCCGACAATACACCTTGGACATATGATGACGAGAGAGATGTATAATGGGATTCATGGGGATGCATTGGATTGCAAGGAGGAGACACACTTAGTGGAGCATGGAGATTCCTCTCCCTTATAGAAACACATAGTTCTGGGAGATCACCTTCACAGTAGCAACAACTACCTAAGTGATGATGGAGGGAGAGTGATTGACCAACAATTTGTGGAGTTATCTACTATTGTACCTGATAGTTGGAGTTTAGGCGATTATTCACCATGGGTTCTAGTGGATGAGCTTTTGGTCCAATCCTAAGGATTGACCAAAGCATATGATGCTTTCTAGTCCTACAGTTGGTTACACATATTTATGATAGCCTTTCCCGACACTTTTATCTTTGACGACAACACAGGGGGAGCTAGACAGTGGTAGGGGACATGGAGAGTTGGTAGGCTGAGACCACTTGACAAGAGTGTCTTGATTGCATACAACATGATAGGGGTGGATCATCAGGGGTAAACAATTGAGGCCCTAGGTGTGATGGAGAGTATCCTAGGTTATGGGATAGAGGATATCTTAGAGGTTTCTACATATTTATACTCTCATTGGGATGAGGGTGGAGGGCTTTTGACAGTTACCAGTAAGGCACATCAACAGTTAGTGGGGATTGGAAGTGATGAACTTCCAAATTTGACATGGGATCTGGGAGTCCATTGGGTCGATAGTTTGTTTCATCTTATGAGGATCCAGGAGTGGAGGGTCCAGTATGGATACTTTGAGCAGACAATCATGATCAGAGTAGAGAAACATCAGCATGATGGTCCCTATCAGAGACTAGCATGGGACCCTAGGATTACAGGGTTGGGCATTTCATTGATTGATGGAGACAAGCAGACGTTTCCAGGGGGAAGTCGCTTTGATTTTCCATTGAGTTTCAGTATTGGGGAGAGCACGTCATTGGCTGGTGATTCGTTGAGGTCTTGTAGTACCTCACTATGGCAGCATAATGTTCAGTCGGTGGGGGCCGTGTTGAGTTTGGTATGGTCTAGTAGGATGGACCCATTTTGGGTTGAGGTCGTGTGTTATTTGCAGGAGACTCATGGTGTTGATATGTTACAGAACTATACTCCACATGGCATTGTAGTTCACATATTGATATGGGATCTAGGGATTGGAGTGCTTAGTAGTTCAGTGTTTGATGGAGTTGAGTTTCGAGTATAGTGGTTGCTCGGTGAGTTGACTAAGATTCTTTGGCCATTGATCATTCTACTCATCAGGAGCATGTGGGTGTCATGCATGGTGAGCATTGGGAGAGGCCACATATTGAGGGGAGTCTACCTTGTGTTACACAGGTGGATATGGGACCTCGGTATCATATGTAGTTGGATTCAGTTATTGCTTGAGGACAAGCAATATTCCGGTACGGAGGACTGTATTGTCCCCATTCTGAGACATTATAACATTACAAAGTGTTATGCCTACCAGAGTAGCTAGATAGGGGTGACAGAGAGTTCGAGAGATATTGAGGGGTGTTTTTGGGCCCGACTTGCATCATTCATCATCAGGATCCATTCCACAACTTGGCTTTGGTTATGTTGCATTCCGACGATTTCCGTAATTTTGAGTTATTATGGGTCATATCTTAATATCTCATCGGAATCGGGAGGAAGAGAATTACAGGATAAGATGATGAGAAGTGACTTTCAGTGGCCGGAGAAGCCATCAAGATGGATAAATCACTTTTTAGAGGTAAAATGGTTAATTGATTAATTAATTAAGTGATTTAATCAAGGAATAATAAAATAAAGTGAAAGTCACTTGGAGGGAAAAGGTCAACAAGGAATTAGGGTTTTGGGAAGCTATAAAGGAAGGGTAAAGAAACCTAATTCATTATGCATTGTTATGATTTAATGCTGAGAGTTTCCAGAGGAGGAAGAGAGTCGACTTCTATTGTTTTGTGGATTTCTAGAGGAAACCACCACCATTGATACGTTTCGGTTTTGAGAGACACACCCTAGCCCATCGAAGATACCATCCAGGTATTTCACTGAGCTATTCAGGAGTATCCAGTACAGTGTGCGCAACTCAACCAATAAGGGCACAAGTCAGATTGAGGGTTTGTGGCGCTGCATGAGGTCTGAGCTCAGATTGTAGTTTCCTTCCGACCCAGTTGAGATCTAGCCAAGGTGCTTCCATTGAGCCAGTTATCATCAGATTATGACAGTGGAATATTGCAGGTCGCCTCATCCAACCATTTAGGGTGAAATTCTTCCAATAGTACATTTGGGGTTGCAGAAGAAGAATCAGGAAAGATTCGGGTAAACCCTTCCGACCCAGTTCCACACTTGGTGAGATGATCGTTTTGATCCCTATAGCAGTAGATTTTGTTGGTGGAATCATTTGGGGTGCATCCAGTGTCCCAAGAGGTGCGTAAATCCCCTAGGGGTCCAGATCCAGTACCTCAGAGGCCATAGATGACATCATACACTCATCCATTCCAGTCTAGAGGCCAAGGTGCTTCTATTGGAGCAGTTTCCAGCGCATTCTGATGGTCTATCTTCCCGGACAAGTTTTCCAGCTGGTAGCAGTTACCGTATTTCTCCGACAATGCATATTTCTATCGATCTATCCATGCATGCATCGGATCTGCATTCATATTCTGATCACGAGTATTTTTATGTTATTTTATTGTATTCTAGTGATGATCCATGAGATCTAGCTGATGATTAAACTCTATATTTTCAATGTGTTATTGTATTTTTGTGCTTGAGTCGCATAATACATGTTATTGGGCATTTGATGTTGTTTACTTCTGCATGCATCCTTTATATACTGTTTAAACCATAAATACGCAACATGAACATGCAATAACCAACATGCACATGAAATAACCCTAAAGATCTCCAACACACAACTGAAATGCATCCATAAACCCCCAATGTATCAAATCTGCAAGACAGAACAATAGATCAGTAGAAAATATCTTGATCAACGGGATCAGGGATATTTCATTCTTCACCCACTTCTGTAGATGTCCCTGCTCCTCATAACTTGAGCTCTGAGCATCCATATTTTCAAATATGTCTCCCTTCCTTACTTCATTCCTTCTTCTAGCCATTCTATGTGAAGTCCTCATCATGGACTTTCTTCTTGTGTTCCAACACTCCTAGGATTTGTGGCCAAATCCACTATAGTTGTATCATATCATGGTGTTACAATGAACAACAATCTGTCTTACTTGATCACATCTCCAACACCTTATGGTGTTGTGAAATCTTCCATTATATTTTATTTCATAAGATCTACATTCAAAATCTTTGTGACCATATTCATTACATGAATAACAATGCCCATGAAAAATACTTTCATACCTTTGCTTTGGTGTCCCAAAGATAGCTTTTTGATGTCTTCCTTTCTTTTTTGTTTTGAAATTTTCCTTGCTTTGTGTAGATGGTTGCTTTGCAACATTGTCTTCCTTATTTGATGGACTTAACTCATGCTTCTTTGAGGTGCTTTCTTCATCATGTGTAGCTTCTTCTTTGTATCCAAGACCTGATTTATCATATGGTGATCTTTGACTTTCCAAGATCTCATCCAATATTTTTGAGCTATTCAAGAATTTATTTGACTTGTCCACTTTCTTTCTAAGATCAACAATTTCATCTTCTAACTTATCACATGACTCTTCATTTTCATTAATTTGATTCTTCAAAATTTCTTCTACCCTTTTGGCTTCTTCAATTTGGGTCTTGAGATGAATAATAGTTTCAAAACTTTTGCTAATTTCATCATCTACCTTCATATATTCTTTTTCATTCTTTAGTCTTGTAATCTCTTCTTCCTTTTCTTCCATTTTAGTCTTATTTCTCTCTTCTTGTTCTTTGAGCATTCCCTTTAACTTCAAGATGTGCCTTTGACTCCTCCTAAGAAACTTTTTAGTGTTATCTAAAAGATAGTTATAGTGTGTATAAAAATGATCACTTTTGCATCTATATAAACCCTCTTCAACTTCCTTTAGAAGTTCCAATAGATCTTCTTCTATTCTTTCCATGGGATAACTACCATCAAACTTTACACAAACTATTTCTAGATCATCTTCTTTACTTGAGAAAAATTCAACATCATCACATTTTGAATCATTGCAATCAAGAGTCTTTGGAGATTCTATATCTTCATTTGAAATACTTTTGGGATATTCCTTTGTGTTATCTTCACTTGAAATGCTTTCAATATCACATTTAGAAATAATACAATCAAGGGTTTTTGGAGATTCTTTACCTTTGATAATCTTGATGGAGTGGTCTTGAATATCTTCCTTCTCCTTCTTGCTTTGATATGTCTCCTCTATCTTTAGCCATAGATCCTTGGCGGAAGTGTATTGTTCCATGCTTTCTTTGATAGGTCTTGAGAGTCCACTAAGAATGGTCTTGAGAGTCAATGAATCATTCTTCTTTCCTTACCTTTGAGCTGCAAAATTTGACTTGTTCTTCAACGAAACCAATCCACCAATGGATGCCTTCCAAATAGTTGCTCCCATTGTCTTCAAATATACTCTCATCTATATTCTTCAAGTAGAATAGTTTTCCTCATCAAGGATTGGTATTTCATCATCCATTTGTGTGTCTATGGATCTCCTTCAAGCTTGTTAAGGCTTGTAGTGAAAGCCCGCTCTGATACCAATTGTTGGACACACTGACTACACTAAGAGGGGGGGGGCGCCGGAAGGGGGTGAACAGTGTAGGGTTCTTTTTCCCAAAACTCCTTAATTAACAATCACCATTAACTCATTACTCATTGCTTGTTGAATTATGGCTTATTCTAGAGAGCGACCTTGTAGAGCGTGCCCCGCACGGAATATTTTTTGAATCGATCTGAAACTTAGAAAGCATCATGAAAAGAACTTATTATCCCTTGAATTATGGCACTCTTTTCTTCACCTTCCCTTTGAAATTCGTCTTAGGTTACCTCATTCACCTATAGATATTCAATATGTTCAAGTTTTCCACACCAAAAATGCTCAAGAATCTCTCACAAGAAGCTCTCCATCAATACTCCAAAAGATATTCTCACAAGAAGCTCTCCATTGATCCACAAAAAAGATGATCTACAAGAGACCATTGCTATGTTATTTATACTTTCATCCTCTAGGTCACTTAACCCATTTTTAGGTCACTTAATCCATCCAATACTTTATCATTTAAATATTTCTTCTTGATTTTGTCACCTTACTTTATCATTTCTTGATTTTGTCACTTATCTTTATTATTTAAATAATCCACCTTGACTTTGTCACTTTATTCTATAATTTAAATAATGATTTATTATTTTAGGTCACTTAACCGATTTTCTTTATTTTAGGGTTAACCACTTTCCATAAATAGAAAGTTCACCAATACTTTATCATTTAAATATTCCTTATTGATTTTGTCACCTTACTTTATCATTTCTTGATTTTGCCATTTCTCTTTATTATTTAAATAATCCACCTTGACTTTGCCACTTTAATTTATCATTTAAATAATGATTTCTTCTTTTAGATCACTTTGACTTCTTTGATCTTGAGGGCTTCAAGCCTTCATGTGGGGGTCCTTCATCTTCGTAAGGCCATAACTGTCAAACCATGAAGAGTTATGTGACATTCCACATACCACCGGAAATGGCATGACAAGCACTATCCATCTAGGATAGTTTCACCAACAATTTCCTTGATCTTCATCTCATTATTCCACATATAAGCACGGGTCCTCCAACCATTCTTCTAGGATAACTTACTCTGCAAAGCGTCTTGCCATGAAGGTTTTCACCATAAGGGGACCACTTTGGATTTCATCCATTTGTGCACCTTATCAATCATGATAAGACAATAATGAGAGCATGGGTCCTCCAACCATTCTTCTAGGATAACTCAATCTGCAAAGCGTCTTCCCGTGAAGGATTTCACCATAAGGGGACCACTTTGGAGTTCATCCATTTGCGCACCTTATCAATCATGATAAGACAATAATGAGTCATCTATACATTTTTTTCAACGATGCATCATATACCAATGAAACCACAT
>ML784959.1:99280-120925 GCA_009831015.1 Picea engelmannii
CAACAATTTTAGTTAAATAAGACAACTCTTAATTAAATATTAATAAATAATGATAAGGGTAAAATAAATATTAATTGATAGGTGTCGCCCCCCTAACAACTCTTTGTTTAATTATCAACATATCCCCTTGTTTCTCATCAAATAATTATGTATCAAAATCACCAATATATCAACATAACATATATCCCAATCAGCTTGCATTAACGATTTCAAATCACACTTGTGACTCCCAAAAGATATGCATTTATATCTCAAAATAAATATTCCAACTATTGCCAAAATAAGGTTGTTGCAAGCATTTTTTTCATATCAAAAATAAAAATGTTATCAAGCAACCCTGAAAATATTGATAAGAAATATCCAAAAAAATGAATCATAGATTTGTCCAAAACATATTGTTGTCTAGAAAATAAATGAGCCCATTCTTAATAGTCAAATTATCATAAAATAACATTATGAAATCAAAAGTCGTATCTCTTATGTGAGACATTTTTCCTTTGTTCACTTCCTTATAACTGTGCTACCTTTATGCTCCTTGTACATGTATGTATAGATGTTTTACCTTTTGTTGTTTATTCATCTAGATGCATATATTCAAAAGAGCTATGTCTATCTTCATTATTTGGGTGTTGGGAGTGTGAGGTAACTGAGTTTGAGGAAGCTACTGACTGTTCAGACTCAACAAAACGGGCAAGCCGTTCTCCTTTGTTAGGCTCTGATTCTTGGACGTGGGACTTTAGATTTTTTAATGATTGGGTTGAATGTGCATGGGAGGCTTCTGATGCAATGTGTAGAGAATACCACTTAGGTGGAGGAGGAGGTAATGAAAATGAGACTTTTGTCCATCCTTGAACTTTATTTTGAGGGGGTTTAAAAGCATCATTCCAACCATCATTGGCTAGGATCTCAAGAGGTAGGGACACATGTGGCTGAACATGTATACCATAGATTCTATGATGAGGTTGGAAATGTGGTCTCTCAGGTGTAGGATGTGGTTGAAAGGATCCTTGTCTTGCTAGGTTTAGGAAACTTGTTTGAAAAAGTTGGTTGAATTATTTCAGACTCAGTATCAAAATAAATTGAAAAACAAAGTCTTTTGTTTCCCCAAAAGTTGTTTGTCCTTCTCTCCCTGCCTCTATTTCCTCTACCATGACTTCCTCTACTAAAAAATCTCATCTATAAGTACAAGGCTAAGTTAGAGTATCCATACAATAGCAAGTAAAACATAAAATACTTTTTGCATAATCATAATTTGGAAATAGCTATGACTTGACATCAAACAATCATGCAAGCAATCAAGAACATACATGGAGGGATAATCAAAATGTCATTCTAGCTTCATAACAATTTATTATCTCATTCAAGTAATTCTTGTTTAAGAGCATGGGAATTTCAATGTGATTTAAGAATATGATGGGATTTGTAATGTATGAAAAATGAAATAATGGTAGGGAAAAATATTACATCAATCATCATTCATTCTGCAAAATCCAACTATCTATCAACAATAACTTCATACATGTCTTATCAAGCTTATATCCACCACTGCTAATCATTTACTGTCAAGAAATTACTCACATATCAGGGGGAAGAAATTTGAATCAAAATTAAAATGAAAATGGGAGTTGGGAATAACTTATGAAAAATGAGAATATGAGGGGATTAGCCTTGAACAGTTCCAAACATAGTCTATCAAACATAGTGACCACGATTATATCCTTTCAAAATATACCTTTGATAAAAAAATTGTTGACTAAAATATGCCTCTATTTCTCAATACTAATATCAAACTGATGGATAAAATATTTAAATTCCTACAATAAGGGGAAGGACGAATGATAATTTTAAAATGATACATGTATCTGGGAGTTAAGGGATAACTCATGTAACATGGTGATATGAGGGGTTTTGGTCATGTATGTAGAAACAAACAATATAATTCTCAACAATCATCCTATCCTTTTTCCAATTTGAAGAAACCATCAACAATCATATCTAACACCAACAAAATATGTGCCCAATAAGACATGCACAACAATGTAATGTAATCAACCAAATCAAATTTGTTTCTTGTTGAATAAAATTTTGTTTTCCTTTGAAATATAGCACATGAACCATAATCCATCAACACTTTTTTTAATAAGAACTATTGGATGAACATAACTTATATTGCCACTATATAGCCATTCATTCAAACAATGAAGATTGAAAATAATTTGGGCACCTTTAACAAAAGCAATGTATAACCCTCTATTTCAAGAAGATATTCAAAAGAATCCTTAAAATCAAAATATCATCATCAGAAGGTGGTTATACTACAGGATGTCCCCTCAAATGTTCAAATTCAAAATTAGGAGATTAATTTTTAAAAACTTGTTTGATGATATATCAATTAAAATCATTTTCCAAACAATTTTTTGTGTAGAAATTGAGGGACTGGCCAGAAAGCATTAAAAAATTGTCAATAGTTTGAGTTCAGAAAGGCGTGCTAATAAAATCAACTTTAGAAATATATCACTTCAATAGATAACCATCCACAATCAATTCAACGAAGCTAATAAGTGCATAACAGACATGGTCGTTGTCTAATCCAATCATAACCAGGGATCGAAACTGAGTCATGCTTTTCACTTTATATAACTGTAAGATTAACACAATGTTTAAAGAGTGTTGAGACTATCATTTTGGAGAGATACAAGAATATTTTACAAATTCGGTTTTTTATTGCACATGATCACAAAACCCCACAGTTTAGCAAAATAATATAACCAAAAACTTATTGGCTTGTGCGACATCAACCAAAACCATGAGATGGCGATAGAAAATGAGGATTCAAAATTGGATAAAGAACACTCTTAAATTTGGATAAAAAATTAATCTTGGCTAGTGGCTAGCATTTTTGTTGTGAAATAAATCTAGAGGTGTCAAATAAACAAAAACTAAATTAGTCGAGCTCCAGAAAGGGTGTTTGTATATCATAAAAGACTATGAAGAAATACGACTAGAGGACATGCCATCTTAGAGAAAAAGTGTTTGTGATAGGGTTTGCAACTAATCAAATGCGAAGAATTTTTTTTAAGGAAACCCTTTGTAATGTAGTTCACAACAATAGTCTAGGCATAATAAATTGTAGTGGAAAATGTATACAGAGGTAAAACCCTAGAGGCTAAATCTTGGAGCATACTGAGAAGATAGAATTTTTTACAACACCTTTGTGTTTATTGATACACGAAACTAATGAAATCAACATATAGAAGTATACAATAGAACGAGTCCATGAAAAAATAGCATGCTCATTCACATATCAAACATAATTTTTTTCCAAATTATTACTGCAAATAACAACATGCATTTGATGGGTACAAGCTAAGTTTACATACCTTCATTAAGTGCTTGTTTTCCTTTTGAAAAAGACAAGTTACAGTTCCAACAACAACCACAACTAAACCTTGGATAGATCTATTATTCCAAAGCTCAAAACTCAAATGAAAAAATGAAAGTGTCAAATGTTCGAGGGGGAAAATCAATGAAATGTTTGCGTCCGATGCATTGAATGCATGAGACCTCATGTTCTCCCAAAATTACTAACACATTAACTTTTGATCTGAATCCTACTTCCATTAATATCAATTAGGCAACCATATGCTCAATAACCATGTCAGGTATGTCAATTATCATGTGCCTGATAACCATGTCACCACACCATAAATTAATGTTAACTCGAATGACGACCGAATTTTACCAAACATTGTCCCACATTCATTACCATACAATGACACGAAAGGTATAAAAATATCAATGTACATTATAGAAGCAAGGTCGAAAAGGTGGAAAGTGCCATGCGATATCACCATTGATTTAAACCATATGCACTATGTTCAATAACTTCATACTTTTTAACTTCAATGTGCCACCCTCATGTTACACAACCAAACAATTACCATATGAATGAGATATATTTGGATAATATCAATTTTTCATACATGTGATGAACTATATACCATGCATACTATTTGTAAAATGAATCATTTTTTTCTTTTAAAATGCACCATTTAACCAACCAGAGACTAGACCTATGAAAAATATGTTGCTAAGACATATTAACTGTAAATAAGAAGGACCTCAAGTTGCTCCATAATTTTTTGTGTCCTACTCATATCATTTATGAACGTAATGTAAGTAGGATGGAATATTTCTTGAAGTTTTATGAGTTGAGCCATTCATGATAATATTAGAGAAGAAAACAATATCACTGCAAACTGTAAGTGAGACTGATCTATGTATTGCAATGAGATATAATCATGACATATGCTCATGGAGTCACATTAGCATACAATTGATACTCAATCCATGGGGATATGTTAAAGTAAATGATTGGGCTTTCTTCCTAGAGGGACCCATCTATACTTATATAATAGATACATTTTTAAATTGTGCTCTACAACCATTTGCATGCTGGTGGCTAGTTGAGGAATTTATGAGTCAACATCTGGCGACTCCATAGGGTAGGAAATTAAATTGGCTAGAACTAAGAATCTTTGGTGTTGCTCGTATCAAAAGTGGGAAACTTTCTCTGATATACTCTTGCAAGAAAATTGTATGGAGGGAAGAAGAGGAAAGAAGAAATGGGAATATCTTAATACTTCATGTGTCAGCAAGACTCGATAGGTATGAAAACTGCTACATAAGTAGCATTATGGACCCAAGAAGATCATCCATTTCTTTCTGTTCTTATAGACCTTGTTGACCACCTATCCAACTAGGGGGTCAACTCCATGTGCCATGAAGATATGCATCATCAGATACTAATATGTTGAAGACAGTTTGGTTCTACTGGGCAAGTTATGCGTCCAGCACTATTTTTTGTAAACGAAATTTTCGCACCCTTGCGTGGGTTAATAATGTAATAGGTCTGCATGGATCATAGTTAGGTCAGTTACCTTGGTATTTCTTCATTAGGGGATTTCCTTTCATCGAGGGTTTTTATCCTCAGGTTATTAATTGAGCTTTTCAACCTTAATTAATTTCCCTTGAGTTTTTTCCTCCCACCAGCGATAATTCCTCCAAAGTGGTGAAAGGCGTTCTAATGGGGTTATTTTCTGGTAACTATTGTTTAGGAATGATGTAAATGGCCATGTATGACATCTTAGAAAGTTTCGCGGAATTCTGACGAATCTAGATAAGAAAAAAATTAATTAATTAATTTTTAATTAAATTTTCCTAAGTTTGGAGGTTTAATTATTTAATTAATTAATTATTTTTGAGCAAAAATTGTAAAAACTAAGTCCTTGGACTTTTGATACCGGTATTTGTGCTCAAAATAAATGGAATGAGACCCGCTACACCCTTGGACCAATTTTCAGCTCAGTCGGACAACTTTTGCTAGGCGTTTGTCCACCAGGAGTCTCAGTCAGTCAAAAACAACAATTTTAATTGCTAAGTCTTGACATTAATAAAATGTCATTTTTGTAATTTTGGGTTAATAAGGTGATGTTAAGATGGGTAAAGGTAAGAGAGACGTTTCCTAACCTAAACCAACCCAAACCAACTTAAACCAACCTTTTAAACCCCCTCACCCACTCACATCACTTGAACCCTCATGCCCTTAGGGGGATTTGCGCTCCCCTTCCTTGGTGAAACGTTGTAAATTGAGTTGCAAGGGGTGGTGTACCCCTCTCCCATGTGGTGTTCCATTCCTAGCCTCCAACTTCACCCTCTTTCCTAGCCCCACCTCCTACAACCCACATCCAACTCATTTTTCCTAGCCAAAACCCTAGAGTTGCACCCTCCTCCTTGGGATTCTCTCTTGTGCTTGGTGGTGGACAATTGACATTGATCCAAGAGAGGTAAATTTGCCTCTCCAAGTATAAATAGAACCCTTTCCTCCCTCATTTCTATACCATATCTTGAGCTAATGTTATGCTACTTGATCTCCATATCATCTATTTCTCCTTTTCCATCTTGCATCCACTATTTGCTCTTGAGGGTTTTGGAGCAATTCATTGTTTCAAGACTTTCCCTTTTGGATTAATAGAGAAGCTTTGGAGGATTGGAAGTACAAAGAGTATTCTTTTCCCTTTCTTTCACATGAGGTGATATTGTGGCTTTGGCATCTTGGGTTATATTGAGTAGATTTCTTGAGTAAAGTATTTTACTTGGGTAGGTTAATCAATAGTATTATTGTTGATCTATATATGTTGGGTGGCTAGTAGGGTAAAGTATTTTATTTTGTTAGTCCATTCAATCATATTATCTACTTGTATACCTCACATTTTGTTTGAAGTTTTGCAGGTTTTCCTCTAGGGTTTGTATACCTCACTGAGAACCCAGTGTTTCACGATAGATCGAAACACATTGAGATGAGATATCACTATGTCCGGAACATGGTTCAGAAGAACGTTCTCAGCATTCAGTATGTTCCGAAAACATAATAGACAACAGATATTTTCACCAAGCCATTGTCCCTAACAAAGTTTGTATACTTTCGTGACAAGCTTGGTGTAGCTGAAAATGTCTCTCTTGCTGAGAGGGAGTGTTAAATTTATAAGCAGCTGCAAGAGCCATTCTCTGGGAGGATGGATAAGACCCTTGATGAGATCTAGGGCCACCAGTGCACTCCTGGGGTACTTGGTCTGGGACCAAACAGTCAGGGCCATGGAAAAATACCCTTGTTAGGGCCCCTAGTATACGACTGGGGTTCTTGATCTGGGACCAAGCAGTAAAAACCCCTGAGAGGGCCCCCAGTATACGACTGAAATTCTTGGTCTAGGACCAAGCAGTTAAAGCCCCTAGATAAGTCTAGGGCCCCTGGACATGGTCCAGGGTAACCATGCCTGGGGCATGGGTTGATCCTTGGTCTTGGACCTTGGTGGATAAGACCCCAGAAAAGTTATGGGGTAGCTTGATCCTCGATCAAGTATTTTGTTGGTGTATGACCCTCCTTGAAGGAGGACATGACCACATGAGGGATGTATCCCATATGCAATGATGATAAAGTAATAAGGTCACCTTGAAAATGAATGAACAAGTATTTCCACCTTGTAAACCCTCATAAACCCTCCCTTACCCTTGCTTGTGTTGGTTTGGGGTTTTATGTTGTTTTTGTCTTAAGGGTTAAATCAAGTTTAAATTAAAATGTTAATTATACCATGTTTAAATTATTTAATTTAAACATGATATTTTTAATAATAAATATTTAAATTCAATTTATTTATAACCTAGCCTAAACTATAAATTAAACCCCCCCTACCCCTCACAACCTACATTATTATTGTTATGCTCTTGAGCTCCTAAAGTGTGCGGATCATCTCTCCTTGTTGCGGCCCTCTTGTTATCTGTTGTTGGAGTGCATTGTTGTTGCAGTTGTTCTTTGTTGGAGAGTTTGTTGTTGTGACTCCCTCTTGTGATCTGGTACAGCTCCCTTGAGGCTACCCTTGTTTCCGCGGCCCTCCTTCTCTTGGAGCATTGTTGCTAAACTTTGTGTGTAGGTGCGGCCCTCTCCTTGTTGTGTGGGGTGACTGTAGGTGCAACCCTCTCCTTGTGTGGGGTGACTGTTGGTGCGGCCCTCCTATTTTCTGTTGTGGTGTGACTGTGGATGCGGCCCTCTCTTCTGTTGTGGGGTGATTGTTGTTCTTTTCAGACCATGACCTCTATCTTTGAGCCCTTGGCCTTCCTTAAGCTACCTTTTGTGAGGGTTTTATCCATAGAAGTTCTATGTGAGGGTTTGAGTGATTCACCTATTGTTTGTGTGAGGGTTTGACTGTGTGAAGTCTTTGTGGCCTTATCCCCTTGGTGGCAAGAAAGTTCATTTATCTCTTGACAAGAGATCCAACCTATATGGTGGATCTATGAGTTGGACTTTGTCTGAGCATAATTACAAATGGTTCTGCATCTCTAGTGTTGGTTGTGACTTCTTCAGAGGTAAGACTTCAGTGCAAGGTAAGTTACCTATTTTGTCTATCATCATCAGATCTGAATTTTGCCTTGAGTTCTGTTTTGTTTTGATCTATCTAGATTTATGTATCAGCATTGAATGATTATCAGATCTCGACTGTATGTTGAGTTTTGGCTCTTACCCTTTGTTTCTATAGTTTGATTTGTTGTTCATGATCTGATTGTATTGAGTTTAGATCTGTAGATCAGTATAAAGTTTTAGTCCAACATTATAGATCTGAACAATTGTTTTACTCTTTAACTATATAACCAGACTTCTTAGATCTGTGCATTGTTTAAGTAGTGTAGTTTTATTTCTGAATATTAGATCTAAGTGTTATCCTCATTGAATTTTAAAAGACACTATTGTTCTGCTTTACTGCCCTAATTCTAACATGGTATCAGAGCTAAAGGTGTGAACAGAGCTCAAGGATCTAATCTTGAGCCTACACAGATCCACTTTGTTAGGGTTGTTTTGTCAATTTCAGTCATCTAAACTAACTCATATCTAAGCATGGCTTCTTCATCAGTTAAAGTAGAAGACAGACTTGTAGGAGCTGTAAACTTTAATGCTTGGAAATACAGAATAATAAACATTCTTTAAGAGAATGATCTAGAAGATTTTATCTCTAAGGAGATTGAAGAACCTACCACAAACACAGCAAGGGAAACATATAAAAGAAAACAAACCAAAGCTAAAAGAATCATCTTTGATTCTATCAAGGACAACATGATGCCCATCATTGGTCATCTAAGGACTGCCAAAGATTGTTTTGATGCTTTGGCAAACCTCTATGAGAAGAAGGCACCTACTCAGAAAAGAATTTTGAAGAAACAATTACGTACTTTGAAAATGGGAAAGGATGATACAATTGCCACCTTCTTCTCCAAAATTGCTCAAACCAGAGATCAGCTTATTACAATAGGAGTTCTTGTAGATGATGATGACCTTGTTCAAACAGCTTTTGATGGGCTTCCTGATGCTTGGGGAGTTTTTCTTGCATCCGTGAATGGAAGAGAATCCCAACCTAATTTTGAAAGATTGTGGCATGACTGCTTAGAAGAAGAGGGAAGACTAAACAACAGAAATGACTATCCAATTCTGAAAGATCATGTCCTTGCAACAAAGACCAAGAAATGGAGGAAGTTTCCTAAGTCAAAAGGCAAATGTAAGAAACCCCAAGGTAAGATATCTCATCTCAATCCTCATTTATCTAAAGTTAAATGTTTTAACTGCAATAAGCTAGGACATTATGCAAAAGACTGCAGGAGTCCTCCCTCTCGGCAGAAAAGAAAAGGAAGATTTCAAGCCTCAGTTGTCACTGAAGAGGCTAAACCCCAAGAGGAGCCTCAAAGAAGACAAACCAGGGCTTCCACTAAAGAGAAAGAACAATATAATGAATATTACCTCATCTCAACTCTTTCCGGCACTATCACCAAATCAGAGGAGATTTGGCTAATAGACAGTGATGCTTCCAAACACATACAGGCTTCAAACAAAACCTTGCAAACTATCAAGACAAGAAATTCAAGGAAAAGGTTGAACTAGGTGATGATGGCACCTATGACATAAAATGTTTTGGCTCTACCTCTTTCTGATTTCTCTCAGGTAATATCTTTCACATTGATGAAATTCTTTATGTACCTAGTCTAAAGAAAAATTTAATCTTTGTTCCAGTTTTAGAAAGTAAAGGTTATTTAGTAGCTTTCTCCAAAGGAAAGGCTCTCTTATGGTTCTCAAATGAAGATTTAAGTACTGCTATAACCATTGGAACTCGTGAGAGTGGACTTTATAAGCTTTCAAGTTAGGTTGTTCAAGCTCTAGTTCATGAGACGATCAATCCCTGCGAGCTTTGGCACAGGAGACTTGGAAACCTCAATTACAATGCACTTCTAGGTTTGCAAAAGATGGTGACAGGTATGCCAGTATTTTCTGTTAAGCATAATAGTATTTGTAAAGGTTGTTCACTTGACAAGAACATAAAGAAACATTACCCTCTTAGTAACAGAAAATCAAATGGAATTTTGGATTTAATTCATTCTGACCTTTGTGGACCCATGTCTGCACCCTCTATGAATGGTTGTATTTATTATATCATTTTTATTGATGATTGTTCACATAAAACTTAGATTTATTTCTTAAAAACTAAAGATGAATCATTTAGCAGATTTCAAGATTTCAATAATCTTGTTGAAAATCAAACAAGAAGAAACATCCAAGTTTTCATAAAAAATAACAGTAAAGAATTTGACTCCTTCAAATACGATGAACTCTGTCGAACCTCTGGAATTAAGAGGGAGATAATTATACCATACAACCCTCAACAAAATGGGATTGCTGAAAGAAAGAATAGAACTATCTGTGAAGCAGCCAGGGCTATGATGCATGATCAAAACTTGCCTCTATCACTTTGGGCTAAGGCTACCAATACTGCAGTCTACATTCAGAATAGATGTCCCCACAAAGCCCTTGAAGCGAAAACTCCTGAAGAAGTTTTCACCGGATGTAAGCCCTCAGTTGATCATTTAAGAATCTTTGGCAGCCCAGTTTATATACACATTCCAAAAGAGAAGAGGACTAAACTAGAGCCCTCCGGTAAGAAAGGAACTTTTGTGGGATACACTGAGACCTCAAAAGCTTACAGGATTTATATCTCTGGCCAAAAGTTCATTGAAGTAAGCAGAGACGTGACTTTTCATGAAGAAACAACTTTTTGTCGGGCCATAGAACTTCCATGTGATTCAGAGGAGCAAGAAGCTCCACCACTTGATTCTCCAGATTCTCCTCTTCTAGATGAGCAGAGGGAGGAAACCTCTGAAATTCTAGCAGATCCCTCAAGGGACTCTATTGAATTTCCAATGGAGTTACCTCCTGTCAAAAGGAAACCAGCCTGGTGTTAGGAGATTTTGAAAGAAGCAGAAAAACATTCAGCTTCGAAGGGCACCTTCAGAGAAAGCAAGAAACCAGATAAGTACTCCGGTCTCATAGCTCATTTAAATACTGTAATTGATTCATAACCTTCCACTTTTGTTGATGCCTCCAAACATCAAGTATGGAAAGATGTTATGAATGAAGAATATGATTATGTTTTAAAGAATGATGTTTGGACAGTAGTTCCTAGACCTCATGGCAAATCAATAGTAACTTCAAAATGGCTTTATAAGATAAAGCATGCAACAGATGGCAGCATTGAGAAATACAAGGCGAGATTTGTGGCTCGTGGTTTCTCTTAAAAAAAATGAATTGACTACGACAAGATTTTTGCTCCAGTTGCCAGGTATACTTCAATCATAATTATTATCTCACTTGCAGCAGTTTTTGGTTGGAAACTTCACCAGATGGATGTTAAGACTGCATTTCTTAACGGTGAAGTTGAGCAAGAAGTATACATTGAGCAACCGGAAGGTTTCATGATACATGATAAAAGATCCCATGTGTGCAAACTCAAGAAATCCCTGTATGGGTTGAAACAAGCTCCGAGAGCTTGGTATGGTAGAATAGACAGTTTTCTACAAAGTCTTGGATTCTCCAAGAGCATAACAGATCCAAATCTTTATATAAAGATTATTCAAAATCATCCAGTTATCCTAGTCTTATATGTGGATGATCTGTTCCTCACTGGAGAGGAAAACTTGATAGCTCAGACTAAGAGGGAGGTTTCTGAAGAATTTGAAATAAAAGACTTGGGGCTCATGCACTATTTTTTGGGCTTGGAGGTTTGGCATAAACCATGAGAGATTTTTCTCTCACAGGGTAAATATGCAGTTGATATACTTCGCAAATTTGGCATGATGAACTACAAGTCCATGACAACTCCACTGATCTCTAACCTAAAGAAACTACAAGATCAAGTTACAGGTTCAGATCTAGAAGACCCCACCTTATATCGACAGATCATTAGATCTTTGATGTATCTCGTACAAACGAGACCAGACATCTATTATGCAGTGAATGCTTTTAGTCAGTTCATGTGTGAAACAAAGCATATACATATGGTTGCAGTAAAACATATTCTGAGATATGTTCTGGGGACTATAGATTATGGTCTTAGATACACCTCCAGTGGAGGTGTAATGCTCCATGGTTTTACAGATTCATATTGGCTGGGAAGTATAATGGATCAGAAGAGTACTTCCGGATATTGCTTCAGTTTGGGTTCAACAATAATTTCCTGGTCCAGTAGGAAACATGGCTCCGTAACCCAAAGCACTGCAGAAGAAAAATACATTGTTGCTAGTGATGCTAGCAGAGAAGCAGTTTGGCTCAGGAAGATACTCTCAGACTTGTTCAGTTTAGAGCTTGAACCCACCGTCATTCACTGTGACCATCAGAGTTGCATAAATCTCACTGAGAACCCAGTGTTTCACGATAGATCGAAACACATTGAGATGAGATATCACTATGTCTGGGACATGGTTCAGAAGAATGTTCTCAGCATTCAGAATGTTCTGACAGCAAATATTTTCACCAAGCCACTGTCCCTAACAAAGTTTGTATACTTTCGTGACAAGCTTGGTGTAGCTGAGAATGCCTCTCTTGCTGAGAGGGAGTGTTAAATTTATAAGCAACTGCAAGAGCCATTCTTCGGGAGGATGGCTAAGACCCTATATGACATCTAGGGCCCCCAGTGCACTCTTGGGGTACTTGATCTGGGACTAAATAGTCAGTGCCATGGAAAAAGACCCTTGTTAGGGCCCCCAGTATACGACTAGGGTTCTTGGTCTGGGACCAAGCAGTAAAGACCCCTGAGAGGGCCACCGGTATACGACTGGGGTTCTTGGTCTGGGACCAAGCAGTTAAAGCCCCTAGATAAGTCTAGGGCCCTTGGACATGGTCCAAGGTACCCATGCCTGGGGCATGGGTTGATCCTTGGTCTTGGACCTTGGTGGATAAGACCCTAGAAAAGTTCTGGGGCAACTTGATCCTTGATCAAGTATTTTGTTGGTGTATGACCTCCTTGAAGGAGGACATGACCACACGAGGGATGTATCCCATATGCAATGATGATAAAGTAATAAGGTCACCTTGAAAATGAATGAAAAAGTATTGCCACCTTGTAAACCCTCCTAAACCCTCCCTTACCCTTGCTTGTGTTGGTTTGGGGTTTTATGTTGTTTTTGTCTTAAGGGTTAAATAAAGTTTAAATTAAAATGTTAATTATACCATGTTTAAATTATTTAATTTAAACATGATATTTTTAATAATAATTATTTAAATTTAATTTATTTATAACCTAGCCTAAACTATAAATTAAACCCCCCCTACCCCTCACAACCTACATTATTATTGTTATTCTCTTGAGCTCCTAAAGTGTCCGGATCCCCTCTCCTTGTTGCGGCCCTCTTGTTATCTGTTGTTGGAGTGCATTGTTGTTGCGGTTCTTCTTTGTTGGAGAGTTTGTTGTTGCGACTCCCTCTTGTGATCTGGTACAACTCCCTTGAGTCTACCCTTATTGCCGCGACCCTCCTTCTGTTGGAGCATTGTTGCTAAACCTTGTGTGTAGGTGCGGCCCTCTCCTTGTTGTTTGGGGTGACTGTAGGTGCGGCCCTCTCCTTGCTGTGTGGGGTGACTGTTTGTGCGACCCTCCTATTTGTTGTTGTGGTGTGACAGTGGGTGTGGCCCTCTCTTATGTTGTGGGGTGACTATTGTTCTGTTCAGACTGTGACCTCTATCTTTGAGCCCTTGGCCTTCCTTAAGCTACCTTTTGTGAGCGTTTTATCCACAAAAGTTCTGTGTGAGGGTTTGAGTGATTCACCTACTGTTTGTGTGAGGGTTTGACTGTGTGAATTCTTTGTGCCCCTATCCCCTTGGTGGCAAGAAAGTTCATTTATCGCTTGGCAAGAGATCCAACCTATATGGTGGATCTATGAGCTGGACTTTGTCTGAGCATAATTACAAATGGTTCTGCATCTCTAGTGTTGGCTGTGACTTCTTCAGAGGTAATACTTCAGTCCAAGGTAAGTTACATATTTTGTCTATCATCATCAGATCTGGAGTTTGCCTTGAATTTTGTTTTGTTTTGATCTAGCTAGATTTATGTATCAACATTGAATGATTATCAGATCTAGACTGTATGTTGAGTTTTGGCTCTTACCCTTTGTTTCTATAGTTTGATTTGTTGTTCATGATCAGATTGTATTGAGTTTAGATCTGTAGATCAGTATAAAGTTTTAGTCCAGCATTATAGATCCGAACTATTGTTTTACTCTTTAACTATATAACCAGACTTCTTAGATCTGTGCACTGTTTAAGTAGTGTAATTTTATTTCTGAATATTAGATCTAAGTGTTATCCTCACTGAATTTTAAAAGACACTATTGTTTTGCTTTACTGCCCTAATTCTAACAGATTGCTTCTCTTTTTAACCCTCTTTGGCACAACAGAGGTAGGTTTGCCTCCACCTTGTGCCATTGTAAGTGGTTTGTCCCTTTGTCTTTCATTTCAAGCTAGCTAGGTTAGTTATGTGTTGATGGTTTACTTATGCTTAAATGGTTAAAATATTCTAGAGGTAGATCTCATACACACACTAAATCTTAGCTTAAGCCCTTGGGCATAATCTTGTTAGCATGCTATAATCTTTCAAGCTTCATAACATATTTTCTCATGCTAATACGCATGGTTTAATGCATTGGTAATGGTTTAACAAGTAATTTTTTTAACTTGCAATCAAATCATCTTTAAGGCCATTTGCCATCATCTAATTGTGAAGCATGTATGTGATGTAGGGACACACTTTAATTTCAGCAAACACTTTTCATCTCTTAGCACTTTACCTTCATGCAATAACATTCATAGTTAAGTGGTGATAAGCTAAAGCACTTTTCTTTTCTTTGGCAAGTTGTTTTTGCCTTCCATTTCATTCATTTGTCTCAAATTTCTTCTTGTTTTAAGGCTTTAATCATATGGTATAAGGATAACCTTTCAATTCAGTTTTTATCTCAAGTTTCTTACATTGTTTAAATGCTATAATTTTTTGGTTTAAGAACACTTTCTTAGTTGATTGAAGTTTCGGTTTTGGGCCTAATTCACCTTTTTTGGGCAAGTAAAAGTCACTAAAACACTCCTAAACACACCTAAAAACTTAGTCCTAAGGCATAATAATATATTAGACTTAATAGGACACCTAAATTCACCATCTTCGCCATCTAAAATGGGGCTTGAGGAAGGCAATGGAAGGTGCTAGGCCAGGGACGGTCTCATGGCGTACGGCGTCCTTTCCAAGAGTACTCAGGTCTTTAGGGTTGACCTGTGAAGCTAGGGTAAGCTTCGTTGTCTCACTTCTTGAGCATCCAGCAGCCATTTGGTAATTGGGGGAGGAGGATTTTGGTTCAACACTTGGTTAGGGGGGGGAAATTAAAATCTTTAAAATCTTTAAGCAACCCTTAATCCACTTAGTGTTTTAGGCAATCACTTTCTTGGGTATATCTTATGGTTGTTTAAATCATTGCTTGCAAGCACACATCTTGTCTTAAATTTCACATGCAATTTTACTTCTTGGTGGATTAATTAACTGAGTGTCATCTTGAGTATTGTTGAGCATTTGTTCTTTCAAGTATTTCTTTTCATTTAGTTAATGCTCTTTATGGTGTGATCCCTCAAGAGATAGCGCATCACATTTGGAGGCATCATCTTGTTGGATCTTGAGTATTATGGTTGCCATTGAAAAACATTCCAATAGAGTAAGTGCTACTGGGGCATGCTTGGCTTAATGTGGATGATCTTTATGTTTTAAATATCTTTGAGTACCTACACATTAAAGAACTTGGTTATCTTTGTATCTTGTATATCTTGTATCTCTTGTTCATAATTGTTGTATAACTATCAATCATTATTGGTTGTAAGTAACTTGTAAATCTTTTGTAATCTAACACCCTCAAACTTTAGTTGACCCCTTTGCCCAACCTTAGGCACTAGTCTTAGTTGACTTAGGGAAAGGCTTGCTTGACATAAGAAATCTTGCATCTTGCATTTGTTGCCTTTGCATCATAGGTTAGACTTCCCCCAACCTTCTAACTAAGTAAAATCAACTCCTAGACATAAAGTAAATCATATCTAGTAACTAGGGTCTAGCCCCCTTGGCTTCCCTAGGAGTAAGCCTAGACGGAAGAGGTTCAAGCCAAAGTGACATCGTGGGCTTTGAACCTAGGCATTGTGCCTCCAAGGACACACTAAGTGAGCTAGACTTTGCTCACGTTTGCAAGTGTGTATAAGGACAGCAACAGACCTCAAAGAAAATCAGCAAAATTTGTGGTTGACATGGCAAGGAAAATTACTTTAAATAAACTGAATTATCCAAGCAAAATCTCAAAAGAAACCAAAATCTGAAACAGATAAAGGCTAAAAAGAAGTCAATTGTTCAGACAAGAAAAGAAATAAACAGCACCAAGAACTATATATATGAAGCATTAAAATTCTGATCAATCAAATCTGTCTGGTTCAACATAATGCTTCAAATGTGAACCATTTGTTTTGTAATAAAACAATCGTTCTTCCATGTCTTTTACAAAATATGAATTATTACCTATGACAAAGGCGATATTGTATGGACCCAGCCAAAGCTTCTGGAATTTTGAGTGTTTCCCTTTTTTTGTGTGAGAAGAATCCCAAATAAGCACTTTCTCATCAACCTCAAACACAACACATTTAGATTTTTTGTCAAAATATTTTTTTACTGTTTGCTGCCTTTTCCTCGGATTTTCTAAAGCATGATTTCTTTGTTCTTCCAAGGTAAGTAAAGCATTTATCCTTTGAAAAATATTTGATGTGTTTAATTCTTCAACCTGCAATGCCAATCGAAGTGAGGTGAGTTCAAGCTCAACAGGCATAATAGCTTCTTGACCATATAAAAGCTAAAATGGAGTATGTCCAGTGCTAGATTCAGTGGTGGTTCGATCTGCCCAAAGTGCATACATGAGAAGTGAGTGCCACTGACGAGGCTCGTCGTCTATTATATTCTTCAAAATTATGATTAAATTCTTATTAGTGCACTTAGCCTACCCATTTCCTTGTCGATAATAGGTATAAGAAGTAAAAATTTTCACACCAAATTTACTAAGAAAATGGATGAACTTGACAGAAATGAAAGATGACCCATTATATGAAATGATTTCAAGAGAAAGACCAAAATGAGAAAAGATATTAGATTCCAAGAAAGAGATGACCTGCTCATCCTGTGCAAATTAAGAGTAAAAACAGTTAAGATAGGTCATTGACAATTGTGACCTAAGTCTGCAACATGCAAGTATGCAGACTGGTGTTTTTCATGTCTGTGTGTATAAACATTGATGGTGAGCATAACTATCTTTATCACAAATCTCCCTTGTTCTGGTTAACGACTAAGGCATACCAGAACACAGATAAATTATTGAGAAAAATGTTGCTGGCATTAATCTATTCCATGTTTCGTAAATGCTATAGCATCAAACAGTATGTATTACTAAATTGAAACTGTGCAAATAAAAAATAGAAAAAAATGGACAATAAAAAAATAGCAGTTCATTAGAAAGACCTGTAAGAATAGTCTGGAAAAAAAAATTGGAACACTTTGGAATTTCACCTTACTCAGAAACCTGAGTCCTTTGATGGTGAATTTTAGCAGTTAATTGAGGGAGTAAGTATTGCGAAGAAACCATGGTAACCTGCAACGGCTGATTGAGACTTCAAATGAAGTCCATGAGAAAGTACGTTGCCTATACCAATCATCATATAGGAAAATAGCAATGAAATCTACCAAATAGAAGGCACTATAACAAAATAAGCAACACACCCACTAGTAACTGTATTTGATTTTGAACAGATGCCATCCAAACATGTGAAGTATAATTATATTAAACAGAAGATATACAAAACTGAGTTTGGCTTGGTTTGTCATATAACTTCAAATTTAACACTACATAATAAAAAATCAACTACTAAAATTTGCTGATCAACAGATTACAAGGATTGACAATTCAGATTGTATAATCTAGATCAAGTTATCCAAATGTCTAAAAGATGGCACCTTCTCAAAATTCAATCTAAATCAAACGAGAAACTAGGAGCAAGAACCCCAAACATTTTCTGGAAAGAAGAATGAGTTAGTGCTGCAAAAACTCTGTCACTGCGGCCTAAAGAACAGCTTATGCTTAATAAGGCTGTAGTCTAGTAAGCTAGTAGCCATAGTTTCTAGTGGTGCATGTAGGTTATAGAAGTGTCTGCTCTAATGGGTCTAACAACAAGTTACTCCAATAAGAAGTGCAAAAAGAAAAGACAAAAGGGATGAACCTAGCACAAAAAGCTTTCGAAGCACTTGATCTATTCGTGGATAAATTAAAAGAGAAAAGGAAGTAACAAACTGTAACATGATAACGATAAAATATTGATGCTCAACAGCATTCATCACTGAGTCAGAACCTAATGTACACCATGAAACCAAAGAAAAACATCCACATCTCTCGGGTAAATATAAAATCCCATGCAAGAAGATGTGAAGTATCAAAGTCGATTAGCCAACCAATTTATAAATGTACCAAGATGAGTCACAAAGATATAAATTCAACTACAAAGTTTGAACTTCTTGCAAGAATATATGAAATATAACTTGGAGACCCAATTCAAACTCCAAGATAGCTCTACAGGAAAGACATCAATCATTAATTTATGAATACACAAACACCTTTGCTTATTAATAAACTACCAGTTTCCAAAACAAAAAAACTCAGAGCAGTTGCCTGTCAAGTTTCAGTGAATAGTTTGAAGTCCTGCAAAGAACTAGCACCAAGAGGAGCTTAGTAGCATACAGCATAAAATTTCATGATACACACTATAACAGATAACTTTGTGAGGTATTCATAATACAAAAAAAGGTAAAAACATAGCAGTATACGAAAATGAATTTGAAAGATGGATAAGAATCTCTTTTCAAACTATTGAATTGCAAATACTTGGAAATATAACAGCACCCATCAGGACAAATTTTAATAAATAGTCTGTCTTAGAAGTACACAAGATTATATGCCCAAAACAAACTAGCTTCTTCAAAGGAGTAGTTCATTCTGATAACATGATAGAAATATGGGAAGGCATAGAGTGGGCCAGGTACTCAGTCCTTAACACTCTCTCTATAAGAATCGACTTAGAAAAGGCAAAGGAAAAGTTGAAAATCCCTTCATCTTGGCCATGCTCAAAAGCTCTAGCCTTCGGGCCCCTTTCTGGGAGCAGTTAAA
Source organism: Picea engelmannii (assembly GCA_009831015.1). Taxonomy (NCBI): domain Eukaryota; kingdom Viridiplantae; phylum Streptophyta; class Pinopsida; order Pinales; family Pinaceae; genus Picea; species Picea engelmannii. Next base: position 118,418 of record ML784959.1, read on the forward strand.
ACTCTCTGTTCACAGAAGCCTTAACCTGCCTTTCTATTAATAGATGCAGGTCAAAAGAGCTGGGCCTTTTTGGGTCAATCCACTAGCACCTACTTTATACATATAGGATGAAGCTCTATGAAATTGATTGCTCACAAAGTGAGATAACGACTCATCAAGGGTATTCCTCTCCCTGATCCTGATGCTAGGCAATTGGCTAATGGGCATTTTGTAGATGACTCCTTTGTCACCATCCTTGTGGAGAAAGAATCAATGGACAAGTTGACAACACTATGGAATGCCTTCAAATTTTCTACATGATGTCTAGACCTAAAGTCTAAAGGGCCAAAACACAGTATTACAGGAAAAGTCCTCATAACAATCTTTATTGACTTTCAAACCAAGGGTGGTCCTAGATTCAATTGGGTCATACGTATAAGATTTTAGGAATCCCCATTGCCTTACTGGATTCACCCAAGGTCTTGTGGGAGATGGCAATTCAAAGGGTGGAAATATAATTTAAAGTGGCCAATCAAAACCCTAGCCTTGGTTGCCTGGTTACAAACTTGCACCAAAATCATGGTTGCAACCCATGTATACTATTCGATACCTTCGGACAGTTCATATCAAAATCCCAAGAAGTCTCTCCAAAGCTTTCTTCAATCAAATACCAAAGGAGGTAAATGATTTCATCCACTTGGGGGGAGTGGGGATCCTCAAAAACAATACACAGGCTTAGGCTTGATATATTAAGTGGATTATCTACATCCTTGAAGGGATGGAGGCATGGGAAGTTCTTTTGCATAATTACATCAGTTAGGGAGTTTCTTCTAGCAAGAAATCATGGTCAGGCCTAAACCTTCAAACTTTGATTGTTACACCGACCATGGTCAAAACTAAAGGAACTTTTGTGACGAAAGCACTGGCAGAGCTTGGGAGGTTTTCAACACTTTTTTGAATTAGAAGAGTCGAGGATTCAAATTTGGCCTTGTTATCCCCAACTCCTAGGGATAACTAAGGAGATGATGTCTTGAGGCCCTTAGGTTGCAGACATGGAGAACCAAGAGACAGCCTGACTAGCAATGTCTACTTGCACAGATAGAGACACACCTCAACACCACAGCTCCAAGTTGATCATGATGATATCCACCACATCAACTAGCCTTCGAAAGCCGTCAGGTTTTGCTCCATGAGGTACAAGTTAGGTATTATGGTGAGTGTCACTTCAATATTTCAGGCATTTGAGTTTGTTGCATCTATTACTGCTTTTGATTAGGTGACATTTGCTTGGACATTATGATCTTTTCCTTGTTTCACTTTGGTGGTTGACATTGCGTCCTAGTAAGTGTTGATTTTTCAATAAGCTAGGCTTAAGCATGAAGTTCATTCCATTTTTAGCATTTTACTTAAACCATAAACAATTTGTTGCAGCAATGAAGATCACAAGAAGAAACACCATGCACAAGTACACAAGAAGTATCCTGGGAAACCCTTCTCAACAAGGGAAGAAAACCCAACCAATCCTTTTCTATATTCAACAAGAGAAAGACCTCCACCACCATAAAGAACTACCACACAAAAGGGTGCTCACAAACCTTAGAAGACGAGCGCCCAAGAGAGGTGCGCACTTTTCCCAAGAACAAGTGTTTGCTCAAATTTCCAAAGTCACACTTGTGATATGATTCCTCAATGAGGAATTTACCTTTATTTATATTAGACTAGACCTGTCAATAGTAGTGTCTATTGGCACAACAGGTATGACCTCAATAACTTAGAATATAATTAATAATTACCATATTAATTATCTTTCACTTTATGGTGGGGCTGACCTGTACCCTTTACATCACAAATAGGGTTACAGGTAAGTCTGACTCTTGTACAATATAGCAAGGGATCTCATACACCCACTAGTGCTAAACCACTAGGGGCACATCCATCTGAGCTCAGCCATAGGGATGTCCACATCTCTATCTCACTGCGTCTCACAGGAGAACCACTGTAATATCCCTAGGCTGAACCCAATTGTAAATGTAAATGCAAATGTACTTAAGCTGGTGAGATGTTTGATATCATTTTGTATGCACCTTTCATGGCATAGTGCGCGCATGTACTGCGCAGTAAAATGAGGAAGTTTTCACATTCCAGGATACTGCGCGCATCAACATAAGTGCACGTGACTTTGAGGCTAGGGAGCCTTTGTGCATATGCTGGGTTTTATAGGCTGGTGAGCCAGTTTTGTGATTATTAGGCCGAAGAAGCCTAGATGTTAAAGGCCAGTGCGCCTACTTTTGTATATGTCTCATAATTAATATAAAATACATCGTTGTGCGTAGACCGACCACAATAAAAGAGTATGGGAGACTAAACTCCACTAGTTAGGAAAAACGTGGGGGCTAAAAGTTAAGGAAAAGGGGCTAAGCTAGGGAGCTTAAGCCAAAAAGGAATATTATATTAATATTTCTTAAAGTATAAAGTATGGATAATTATTTTATCCTAAGTTCCAAAGTTGGGGACAAGTGGGCCAAAGTA
>ML784959.1:145246-177684 GCA_009831015.1 Picea engelmannii
GGTAGCTGATCTATACAATAAACAATGAATGAAATACAAGCTACTCTAAGTTATATGGACAAAAGAATAATTACCCTAAGTTAGATTTGATTTTTAGGATCCCAAATACTTAGAAAACTTCAGAAAATTGAGAGGAAAGCAAGGGGGAAGAGGAGAGATGTTACCCAAACCAAAGAATGTTGAGTTTGGAAGCCTCCTAGGTGTTGTATGCAGCTTGTCCCTTCAATATATGTCGCTGCCCTGCAAAAACAGCAAGCAAAAGCTTGCTGGAAATGCTGCAAAACACCAAGAAAAGTTACAGAAATTTTCTATGTATACACAAAAAATTTCCAGCAAACAAATATGATAGATAAATGATATTTTTGACCTCTCTTAGACTAAGATATCAGCTGAAAATCAAATGGAAATGACTGCAGAAATATGTATAGCAAAGGAAAGAGATTTGGAGTGTAGGAGAGTCTCAAGGGTAGACTCCTCTTCGAATACTATCCCAAGTGAAACCCTTGATGTAACCTGCAAAAGCTTAGTGAAACATATGCAACATAGAATAGATAGATATCTTGAAACAACCCAAAATGAAACTACTTGCAAATCCTAGGTTATCCAAAATAATCATAAACTAGCAAGTGATACTCTTTAACTAGTTTACCTAAGCAAAATACTTTGAACTCAAGATATATTCACTATGAGCATATCAAAAAAAAGTAAACAACATCACCTCATGTGTATGGAGCAAGAAGAATACTAAAAAATGCACCAATAATCCTCCAAAGATATAATCATATATATATAAAAACAAGCAGAAAGACAAATTAGTTGTAGAATGTATGAAAACATGCATATTTGTACATTGTAACATTAAAATGGCATCCATAGTAGTAAGTAGTAGTACATCAATGATTAATCATTCGAGCATCAACCATCTAGAATCTAGCAATTACAAACTTACAAACCAACATACAAATTTTTAAGCCATATAATAGAAAGTAGACCATTAAGTTATGGAATGAAATCAGTCATATATATATATATATATATAATAGATATTTCTGGGATGCTTCGCTCCTGATGCTTTTTTGAAAATGACGCTCCCAACGCTTCGCTTCCTAAAAACGCTCCTTCTTTGCTCCGTGCTCTGGCAACATTGATTGGATGTCATTGAAACATCCCCTTGGAGTTGTGCATCTTGTGGAGGCACTCCATTGTTTGGGTTTGTTGGCTTGATGTGTTGTGGAGATCTTTTCTCTTGAGCAATATTTATTTTCCCTGCACAATCAAGTTGTTTCAAGTTAGTTTCAAGTTAGTGCTTGTTTCCTTTCTTGTCCATAATTGTATCTTTGTATCTATTTGTATCTTTAGATATTCTTAACTTTGTAGATAGTTGTTTATTTCATTCACTTGTATCTAATTCATTTTTGTATCTAGTTCTAATCTTTTGTAAAGTCTCTCTTTGTAACTTTCGTTGACCCCTTGCGTAACCTTAGGCACTAGTCTTAGTTGTCTTAGGAAAAGGGTTGCCTTTGCATTTAAATCTTGCACTTTGCATTGTTTGCCTCTCATATAGGCTAGACTCCCCCAAACCTTTAACTAATTAAAATAAACTCCTAGAATTAACCTTTAATATCACATAGTAACTAGGGTCTACCCCCCTTGGCTTCCTTAGGAGTAATACTAAACGAAAGAAGTTCAAGTCGAGGTGACAGTGGGCTTGAACTTAGGCATTGTGCCTCTAAGGACACACTAAGTGGATTGAACTTATTCCACGTTTGCAAGTGTGTTTAAGGACGACAACAAGGTAAAAGGGTTGCAAAAGAGTCAACGAACAAATAAAAGGGAAAAAGGAGGGCGCCCTCTCTCATTCTAGCATTGGTATTTTCTAATTTTCTCATTGAGAGAGCTCATTGTGGTTTTGGAACTCTTGGGATGAAAACCCTAGGAGGATTTTAAGAGATTGGCTTCGATGGTGAGACCATCCACTAGAGATTGGCTTCGATGGTGAGACCATCCACCCTAGGAGGATTTTCAGAGATTGGCTTCTTGTTTTGTGGGGGCAAGTTTATCAAATGGAGACTGAGTTTTTACACTGTTGGGTTGTGTTTCATCCTTGGGCCAAGTTTCTCATTCAGCTGGCACTTTCTTTGTGGCTGGGCGCTCCCTTTTCGTGAGGATGGACTCATCTCTTGCTAGTTGGGCACATTTCCCATCTGTTGGATAGCATATTGTGATAAAAATCGAGCTTGGTGGATTGTGGGCAAAATTTGTATGCTGGGCAAGCTGGAATAATTATTGGGTGAGTTCTCTCGTGGTGAACATTTATGGACTGTGGGAGGTTGAGGTTTGCATCCTAACTTATTGCATATCAGACTTGCATTCTTCAGGAGGGTTGCTGCACACAGAGCTGCATTTATATCAGTCATATTACTCACTGAATTGGCAAGGATAGCCTATAGGAAATTCCATACCAGGTTCCTTATCATTGGTCATTATATTGTATGCTGAGTTTTCTTATGTATTTCTTCTATCAATTAATTTATGCAATCAAAGTCTCTTCAATATCAGTTTTGGGTATCACACTGAGAGTTATATGAAGAAAGTAAAATACTTGCAAATTGTTGATAAGATTTCCGCATGTATAAATTGTTGACCATATGCTTACACACTTAAATGAACAAGAAAACCAAAAAAAAACTAGTAGGGACATTTCAACCCTATGCAATATGCCAAGTTTAGGCATGGGAGGGTTGACAAAACGACCTATTGGGTGAATCGTTCCTCAAGTTTAGGGGTGTTTCCTGAGGGGACCTCCTTCTAAGTCATGTGGATGATGTGTCATGGATGAGGGGAAGACTTTTGGGCATGGAGTTCATGACATACAAGGGGTTGTAGTGTCTCACTTATGGGTGCCTTTGTAGAGGGTGTGTTGCACCTTCATTTTCAATGCAACCTTTTTCCAAGCCCATTTGTTACCTTTTATTTTTTTAGGATGCTCCCAGGTTGAAGCCAAGGTGGGGCTTCTACCTAAGCATGAAAAATTGTGCCCACCTTGACTCCACCCTGGTCACATCATGCTTCTTCAAGTTGGAAACATGTGTGGGGCTTCTACCTAAGCAATAAAAACAATGTCCACACATGCTCCTCCCTGGTTGGCATTTTGTTATTAGTCATTCTTTTACGAGTCCCATTAGTTTTTTATAAGGGACATTTCATTGTCCTCGAGATCCCTAGGTGAGAATCTAGAAGGTTAATGGTTTCTCTTTTATCTTTTTCCAGCCACAAGCCTCTGGGCCTTCATCCCCGTCTTCCCATGAAATGAGGGACAACCCCTTCTTGGGTCAGTACACCCAAAAAACCCAAAACGTGAGGAGATGAGGGGATGAATTGTGGAAAATGACAAGTATGGTCGGGAATGGCATGATGACTTGTCAAAATGACGTCCCAGTAGCATACCTATCCCTAAGGGTGACCCACTTACTGTTGATTATTATAGTTGCATGAGACATCCTCTAGGACACAGATTGAGTGAGTCGGACTGAGAGAGAGCCCATGAGTTGGGTGTGTTGTTCCTCTCTGAGATGGAGAAGGAACATTGTGTGTACCCCTATGTGGGGTGAGGAAGCCCATTAGTTGGGTGTACCCATGAGATGGGTCTGTGGTTCCCCTCTGAGACGGAGATGGAATGTTGTGTGCCCCTAAGAAGGGAAGAATCCCATGTGATGGGTTTACTGTTCTCCTCTGTGGAGAGAGTTGCGATGATGTGATACTCCAGATGATTCTCCTGTGTAACGCGATGAGAAAGAGATTTGCTGAGTTGGACGTGCCTGTGGTTGAGCACAGGTGAACGTGATCCTAGTGGTAAGGATGTATTGGCCTCCTCTATGCAGAGAGTTGAGATGATGTGATACTCTAGATGATTCTCCTGTGTAACGCAGTGAGAAAGAGATCTGCTGAGTTGGACGTGCATGTGGCTGAGCACAGGTGAACGTGATCCTAGTGGCTGAGCACTAGTGTGGTTCTCCTATGAGACGCAATGAGATAGAGATGTGGATATCCTTGTGGCTGAGCTCAGGTGGACGTGCCCCTAGTGGCTGAGCACTGGTGGGTGTATGAGATCCCTTGCTATATTGTACAAGAGTCAGACTTACCTGTAACCCTATTTGTGATGTAAAGGGTATAGGTCAGCCCCACCATAAAGTGAAATATAATTAATGTAAAAGATAATTAATATGGTAATTATTAATTATATTCTAAGTTATTGAGGTTGGACCTGTTGTGCAAATAAATACTACTATTGACAGGTTCAGTCTAATATAAATAAAGGTAAATTCCCCATTGAGGAATCATATCACAAGTGTGAGTTTGGAAATTTCAGCAAACACTTGTTCTTGGGAAAAGTGCTCACCTCTCTTGGGCGCTAGTCTTCTAGGTTTTGTGAGAACCCTTTTGTCTACTAGTTCTTTATGGTGGTGGAGGTATTTCTCTTGAAGAATATGGCAAAGGATTTGCTAGGTTTTCTTCCCTTATTGAGAAGGGTTTCCTAGGATACTTCTTGTGTACTTGTGCATGGTGTTTCTTCTTGTGATCTTGGTTGCTGCAACAAATTGTTTATGGTTTAAGTAAAATGCTAAAAATGGAATGAATTTCATGCTTAAGCCTAGCTTATTGAAAAATCAACATGGTATCATAGCATAGGTATTGAATAACCCATTGCACAAGCAAATTTCAGTCATCCTCTCTCTTCTGCAAAACCGTACGACCCTCTTAGGGTTTCCAGAAAATCCACACGACCTACCTTTCTGAGGATTTTCAACACTTGTCACTTGGATGTTGGGGCTAAAAAGTGTATGGGAGTGTACGACCTCCTCCAACGCACCTCCAGCAAGCTTCAAATTACATTTTCGAGCATTTTTACTTTTTGGCCCTAGGGTTTCTAGCGTTTCGCTAATTTCTGCAGAAATTTCAGAATTAGGGTTTTTGCAACTCTTTGAAGGAGCTCTTCAGCCCACCCGTGTTCTCCTATCTTTCAAAGGCTTATTGTTGGTAGTTATAAGTCCAACAAAACCTAAAAGTAATAGCCTAACCTAGCCATTAGGTTTTCTAGCCCAGTTGACAAGGGTTTGTGAAGAATCTAAAAAATATGATGAACATAATCGTGATGGAAGACAAGCTTGGTGGATCAAGCAAACTCAATTTCTAGAAGCCAATACTTCAAGGAGATGAAGACATCAACATATCAACACCCTCAGGTATGCACTTGTATATATTATTTGTATCATTATCATGAGGGTACTTGCAGGAGGAACCTTTGCTAAAGTCATAAATCCAGAAGGATCCCAATGCATTCAGAGGAACAACACACTGGAAGTAAAGACTCCAGGTTTGATTGTTTTAATTATCATGCCTCTAACCTACATTTCTAAAGTTTGCTACATTACAAATAGGTGTTGTAGCTGTGACCACTGACAACAATCCTTAAATTGTTTTGATTCTAGAGATGTACTCATTATTCTCCTTTGGGAGATATTTTTGTCTTGTTTCTTTTCGTTTGTTTTCTTGTTCCAGGCAGGTTAACAACAAAGGAAGATGGTTATACTTCAGACTTCAGAGGGAGTCAAAACTATTGGAGAAGGAGGAAGAATAGAACCATCATTGAGGCAACCAATGCAATAATGCATGATCAGAATCTTTCTATGATTCTGTGGGCAGAAGCATGCATGACACAATATATGTTCAGAATAGGAGTCTTCACCAGATTTTGAAGAAACATAACTCCCGAAGAAGCCTTAACTAGAGTGAAGCCTGAGATTGAAAACTTCAGGATATTTGGGTGCCCAATGTATTTTCATGTACCCAAACAGAAGAGGTCCAAGCTAGAACCTTCAGGGAGAAATGACACATTTATGAGATAACAGTGAATCTTCGAAGACATATCAGATCTACATCCCTAGTTAGGGACAGATTGAGACAAGTAGAGATGTTACCTTTGAAGAAGAGAAAGCCTACAAAATATCCAGAGAATCTCATATGGAGATTAACAGTTAGACAATAACTTCTCCCCCTTTAGCAATTCAAAGGGAGACAGATATTATTCCAGCCGATCCAGTTGCTTCAGTTGATATGCCCAGAGATATTGCAGTAGGGCATAAAAGGCATGCCTAGGCTCAACAAAATCTGCAGGAGGCAGAGAAACATACAAGCCCCTCAAGGCACATCCCGAGAAAGAAAAAGAGATTTCCGAGCTACCCTTCAGTCATGAGCCACTTCATTGATTTTGAGCCTTCTTGTCATGGAGAAGCGACATGTGAACAAGTATGGCAAGATGCCATGACAGAAGAATACCAATATATCTTAAAGAATGATGTATGAGATATTGTTCAGAGACCAAAAGGGAAGTCTATGGTGACTTCCAAGTGGATCTATAAGATCAAGCATGGAGTCGATGGAAGTGTCGAGAAACACAAAGCGACATCTGTAGCCAGAGGATTCTCACAAACATAGGGAGTTGTCTATGATGAGACACTTGATCCAGTAAACCTGATACACTTTCATCTGTACTACCATCCATGAGTTGGAAACTACATCAGATGGATGGATTCTTGATGAGTTTGGGTTTCAACAAGAGTGTTGTTGATCCAAACCTATATTATTACAGTGTTGGTGACGAGAGCCCGATTTTAGTGACTTATTCAGAAATCCTTGTTGTTGGATACAAGTAAGCTTTGACTTTTGATTTCAAGATGAAGGATCTGAGTATGATGCACTACTTCTTGGGACAAGAAGTATGACAGAGGACCGATGAGATTTTCCTAAGTCAAGGAAAATATATAGTGGGTGATATTAAAGAATTTCAGTATGACAGAATGAAAATCCATGCCTACACCGATGGTGATGGATTTGAAGAAATCGAATGATGATGATTCAAACGAGATTGATCCACAGCTGATTGGATCACTGATGTATCTGGTTAACACCACACCTAATTTATGCTATGCAGTGAATGTACATTTATTCAATTCATGAGTCAGCCGAGACAGACTCACTAGATAACAACAAAAAATGTCTTGAGATATATACGAGGCACAGTTGGATATGGCCTGAGATATGCCTCTAGTGTAGACTTGAGTTTGTAGGGATATGCCGATACAGATTGGGCAGAGAGTACAATGGACCGGAAGAGCACATTCAGTCGTTGTTTTACCTTGGGGTTTGCCATGGTTTCCGGGTGCAACAGGAAACAAAGCTCTGTGGCCTTGAGTACCATAGAAGCAGAGTATGTAGCATTGAGTCTGGCAGTCTGCGAAGCAATGTGGCCTTGCAAGCTTCTAACAGATTTATTTGATCATGAGATGAATCCTATTATTATAATCAGAGTTGTGTGAATCTCTCTGAGAACCCTGTGTTTCATCGAAACACATTGAGATAAAATATCATTATATCAAGAGACATGGCGCAGAGGAAAGCAGTACACGTGCAGTACCTTCCTACACATGATCAAATTATAGATATCTTCACCAAACCGCTTGCCAAAATGAAGTTCGAGTACTTCCGTGAGAGACCTGGCCTGGTGAAGATTATCTCCCTCGCCGAGAGGGAGTGTTGAGGATTACAGTGAAGATGAAGTTCGTGAGAGACTTGGCCTAGTGGAGAATGCCTCCCTAGCTAAGAGGGAGTGTTTATGATTACAGATGCGTGATACATCCTCTTGGAAACAGACTGAGTGAGTCGGCCTGAGAGAGAGTCCATGAGTTGGGTGTGCCCATGAGATGGGTGTGTTGTTCCTCTCTGAGACAGAGAAGGAATGTTGTGTGTACCCCTGTGTGGGGTGAGGAAGCCCATGAGTTGGGTGTGTGGTTCCTCTCTGAGACGGAGATGGAATGTTGTGTGCCCCTGAGAAGGGAAGAAGCCCATGTGATGGGTTTACTGTTCTCCTCTATGCAAAGAGTTGAGATGATGTGATACTCCAGATGATTCTCTTGTGTAACGCAGTGAGAAAGAGATCTGTTGAGTTGGACGTGCCTGTGGTTGAGCACAGGTGAACGTGATTCTAGTGGTAAGGATGTATTGGCCTCCTCTGTGTAGAGAGTTGAGATGATGTGATACTCCTGATGATTCTCCTGTGTAACACAGTGAGAAAGAGATCTGTTGAGTTGGACGTGCCTGTGGCTGAGCACAGGTGAACGTGATCCTAGTGGTTGAGCACTAGTGAGTGTGGTTGTAACATCCCCGACCATCCATTCCAGGCCACGCTACGCTAGAGAACTCTTTCGTTTCTCTGCAGAACATATTGTAACATACCCAGCATCCAAACTGAGCTATGCCACATAAAGTTTTCGAAATGCATGCAATTAAAACATATACACACACATAACTCTTGTGAAAGCTTTATATATAACATGTAACAGACAAATACGTTCTGTAAATGCACAGATTCACACTGAAATAACGATAAACATATACATGCAGCATATACAGACAATACCCATAAAAATAAACACATTTATAACTACACATATGATAACCCATAAAAATAAGCACGTAAATAGCAATGCAACATGTAAATTTATCACACAGTTGACACTTATCTTAGTACGAATATCACCAACTGCGTGCATACCTTCCATGAGCCTCCCAGCCTTAGACCACACTGCTCATCACTCTCAGCGGTGGGTCACCCCCAAGCTGGGACTAAACTCCACCCGGGTAAAGGGATTCCTAACCAGGCTAATGGCTCGTAGACAATAGGAAAGACTACATCACAGGTACTCACTCAACTAACAACCTACAATCCCTCATTCCCCACATTCCTGTCCCACCCCAGGAAGTGTGCCCCTTCTCTACTCAACAGTCCTTCGACTGCCCCACTTCCCTTCCAGGGCTTCAGCAACAGGCCGAACAGAAAGTCTCAGAGCCCTGTAGCTGCAGTTTAGCACCTTCAGGAAATCAATTCCCCAACAATTCTCTCACCCAGAGAGAAATTTCTCACGGGCCCGTTGACTGCCTCTCTAAAACAGGTTGGTCAACTCCATGTGCCATGAAGAGATGCATCATCGGATGCAAATTTGTTGAGGACTTTTGGTTCTACAGGGCATTGTTTGGCCCCAACACTTCTTTTTGTAACGGGAATTTCCGCACCCCTGCGTGGGTTAATAATGTAATAGGTTTGCATGAATCATGTCTAGGTCAGTTATCTTGGGATCGGTTCACTGGGAGAGTCCCTTTCACCGAGGGTTTTTTATCCTTAGGTTATCAATTGGGTTTTTCATCCTTATTGATTTCCCTTGAGTTTTTCCCTCACACTTGCAATAATTCCTCCAAAGTGGTGAACGACGTTTTAGTGGGCTTATCTTTTGGTAACTTTTGCAGGGAATCATTGTAAATGACCATGCAAGATATCCTAGAAAGTTTCTCGGAATTTTGTCGAGTCTAGATTAGTTTTTTTTAATTAATTATTTTTTAATTAAATTTCCCTAAGTTTGGAGGTTTAATTATTTTTGAGCAAAAATTGTAAAAACTAGGTCCTTGGACTTTTGATAGGGGTATTTTTGCTCAAAAGAAATGGAATAGCACCCCCCACATCCATGGACCAAGTTTCAGCTCAGTCGGACAACTTTTTCTATGGGTTTGTCCACCTGGAGTGTCAGTCAGTCAATAACAACAATTCTAATTGCTAAAGTCCAAACATGGAAAAAATGTAAAAATGTAATAATGAGTTAAAAGGATGTTAAATGATGGATAAAGGTTAGAGAGACTCCCTAAGCATAACCTACCCATCCCAACCTTTTCTAACCCTTTCTCACCTCTCACCCTCTTACCCCCTTCAAAAGGTGACGCCCTAGGGGAAAGTTATGCCCCCCTTGAGGAGAAAAACGTGGCATCTCTTGTTTTAAGTGGTGAGGGCCCCTTTCCTTGGTTGGTGTGCCTTCTCTCACCCCCCACGTCCCTCCTTACCTCATCCCACTCCCTCTTATTGCATTTATTGCCTCCCACTCTTTGCTTTTCCCCCAAAAGTTGCACCCTCCTAGGAGAGTTGCGCCCCCCTCCATCTAGAAAATTTCAAAAAATTATTTTAAAAAATTATTTAATCCCTTCCACTCCCTTGGCACTCATCCCTAAGCCTCCCACTACCCTTTGCTTGATCCCAACACCTCCCACACCTTTCTACACCCTAGATCTAAGATCTAAACCCTAAGTGGTGTGCCCTAGCCTTGGGATCTCTTCTCTTGCTTGGTGGTGGACACTTGGCATTGATCCAAGAGGGGTGAGTTTGCCTCTCCAAGTATAAATAGATCCCTTTCCTCACTTGATTTCTCACTCTCTCTCTCTTTCTTTCCATAATTTCCATTCTTTGGCTCTTAGGGTTTTGGAGTAAGTTTTCTCCAAGATCCATTTTCTTGAGTAATAAAGAGAAGCTTTGGAGGATAATTGGAAGGCTATGCATATGCTTGTTCTTGCCACACATATGAGGTAAATTTGCTTAGATTTGGTTGGTGATTGCACACATTGGATCTTAGGTAAAATGTTACTTGGGTAGATCTATCAATGCATATGCTTGTAGATATATATATATCTTGTTTTGCTAGATAGGATTGAAATGTCATCTTGTTAGTGTATGCAACATATTATCTCTTGTATGCACATCACCTTTCAAGTTTTGCAGGGTTAGCTTCAAGGGTTTCACTGGGAATGCACCAAGGAAGATTCTTCCCTTGAGACACATACAAACTCCATACTTTCTCACCCTTTACTCTTCATCTTATTGTTGTTCACATTCATATATATTTCAGCTAGTTTAACTTAGCAAGATAGGTCATTTATATCAAATTTTATCAAATTTTCTTAAGAAAAAATTTTTCCCTAAAAAGGAAAAAGTTTTTCTTCACTTTGCTTGTTGTGTGTAGCATTTCCAACAAGGATACTTGCTGGTTTTTGTAGGTTTAGATCTGGTTGAGAGGGGTTTTGGCTACCCAAAGGCATCCGCACAACACTCAAAGATCCCCCAAAGGGATTGGTAGCTATTTCTCAACCTTCTTTCTCAATTTCTAAGCTTTCTTGAGCATAAATCTTCTTCCTTTGGCTGATTTAGTGGCTCATAGTTGTGGGAGGAGGAGTGGTACGGCCTCCTCCCACGTGTGAGCCTTGGGGTAGCTAGGGTTTAGCATAGATCTTGCCCCTTTTGCATTTTTTGCACCTTTTTGAGCTAGGACATGGGGCTTGGTAGATGAAAGGCATCTCCCAAACCCTAAGACGTGGGGTTAGACTTTGCTTGGTTTGTTTGCTTGTCTCTTAGCTCATCTCTCTCTCTTGCTTGCCTCTTTCTTTCTCTCAAGTTATTTTCTAAAGTTAAGTGAATCTAATAATTGCCTACCTATTGGGAGAGGATGGTAAGGTTAGAGTTTAATATGTGCTATTGATCTCTAAGTGCTTAATGTTTTGATATATTCTAGATCTAGATCTCACACATAATTAATCTCTAGCTTAAGCCTATTGGGCATAATCAACTTAGCTAGATTTATTTGCATGCTTAAGCTCCTTAAAGTTTAATCTTTACTTTACATGCTTAAATCTAACCATAAATGTTTAAATGCTTCAATAAGTTAAGTGAATGGTATTTTTCTTTCATGCATTAATCTTAAGGCCATTTGCGACATACTTGAAGTAACTTTTGTGATTAAGTTGATATTGTAGGCAAACACTTAAATCTTGTTTCTCACACTTAATGCTTAGATCTTAATGCTTTAAATCACAATAAGATAAGTGTGTTCATTTTCATTTCTTGTTGGCAAGTTGTTCTTGCCCCTTGTGGTTTTACTTTTTCACTTTGCAAGCTACATATTGGTGCACTAAGTAATTTGCTCTCACATAGCTTATATGTGTTAATGCCTTTCATTTCATAAGCTTAAGCAACACATTTAAGCTGAAGTGAGTTTCGGCCATAGCACTAAATCACATTTTAAAAGTGTCATAAAATCACTAAAACACTCTAAAATACACCTAAAAGTCTACCTAATTCATATATTAACTTAATAGACTTAATAGGGTACCCTAGACCACCATCTTCACCATCTAAAATGGGTATTGAGGAGGGCAATGAACGGTGATAGGTCGGGGATGGTCTCACGGCACAAAGGAGTGTCCTTTCCGTAAAAACTCAATGCTTTGGGTTGACTGTGACAGCGAGGGTTGGCCTCATTGCCATACTATCTTGAGCATCCAACAACCATTTGGCAATAGGAGGAGGAGGCTTTGGTGAAAATTTTAATAAATGTAATTAAAACTTGATAATCTTAAGAAACCTTTAATAATCCAACCTTGGGCTAAAACATCTAAATACTTTGTGGGTTTAATAACTAAGAGTGGATAATTTTCATCATCCTTATAACACTTTTGCTTAAAATCTCTAAACCTTTTTTGTTGATGTGTTGATGATAATCTCATAAATGTGATGATGCTTTGATCTCCTTATATCCTGCACACAAATACTTAAAAGTGGTTATCTTGCTTTTTGTACCCTTGCATTCTTTACTTGTAAATCTTGTATTTAATATTTGATTCAATTATTCTTTTGTATATCTTGTAATCATATTTGTAACAAATCATCCTTTAACTTTAGTTGATCCCTTGCCCAATCTTAGGCACTAGTCTTAGTTTCCCTAGGAAAAGGCTTGCTTAACAGACTAACCTTGCATCTTGCATTGCTGCCTTAGCATCTTAGGTTAGAATCCCCCCAAACCTTAACAAACTAAAATCAAATCCTAGAACTTAACTTTAAAACTTAACTAGAAACTAGGGACTACCCCCCTTGGATTCCCTAGGAGTGAGCCTAGACGGAAGAGGTTCCGGTCAAAGTGATAGCGTGGGCTGTGAACATAAGCATTGTGCCTCTAAGGACACACTAAGTGAGTAGGACTTAGCTCATGTTTGCAAGTGTGTATAAGGACGGCAACAGGGCCTGACAACCCACCTCTTCAATATCCCACGGGCCTAATAACCCGCTTCTTCAGTCTAGCGCCCAAGCTGATCAACTACACGAACAGAAAATGGCTATGGATCCAGGTTTAGGTAGAGTGACGGGAAAGTATGGAGGATAACTGACTGCGTGAGTGAAAGATCATGGTATGGCTGAATGGATCACTCAATGATGGATGAATCCTCGAGAGAATCCTCGGAAATGAACTAAGTCCCAACAATATGTATGCATGTCCCCAACTTGACACTTGTCATGTTGCGAGCTACTTTGGCTCACTTGTCCCCAACTTTGGAACTTAGGATAAAATAATTATCCATACTTTATACTTAAAGAAATATTAATATAATATTCCTTTTTGGCTTAAGCTCCCTAGCTTAGCCCCTTTTCCTTAACTTTTATCCCCCACCCTTTCCCTAACTAGTGGAGTTTAGTCCCCCATACTCTTTTATTGTGGTCGGTCTGCGCGCAATGATGTATTTTATATTAATTATGAGACATATACAAAAGTAGGCGCATTGGCCTTTAACATATAGGCTCTCCGGCCTAATAATCACAAAACTGGCTCACCAGCCTATAAAACCCATCATATGCACAAAGGCTCCCTGGCCTCAAAGTCGCGCACACTTATGTTGTTGCACGCGGTATCTTGGAATGTGCAAACTTCCTCATTTTACTGCGCAGTACATGCTCGCACTATGCCATGAAAGGTGCATACAAAATGACATAAAACAACTCACCAACTTAAGTACATTTGCATTTACATTTACAATTGGGTTCGGCCTAGGGATATTACAATCCCCTCCCCTTATTTATTCACTGTCCTCAGTGCATCATGTACACATATACAACAAAATTTTCAAAAATCCTCTAAAAGATGTGGGTATTATGCCCACATTGCATCCTCATGTTCCCAAGTAGCGTCCTCAGGACTGTACCAGGTCCATTGGACCTTTACAAACCCTATGGCTCGGTTCCGGAGCTGTTTGATTTTTCGGTCCAAAATGCGCACCAGATGCACTTAGAAAGTGTCTTCTTGCTCCACCTGAATCACATTCCAATCAGTAACATGATTAGCATCAGGTATATATTTCTTGAGCAATGATACATGGAATACATTATGAACAGACATAGATGCAAACAATGCAATCATATAAGCTACTGGACCAATCCTCTCTAGGATTTTAAATGGCCCACAATAGTGAGCTGCCAACTTTGAACAATTTCCCAACTTCAGGGAACTTCTGTTGGCTTTCACTTTCAAGAATACATGGTCTCCCACTTTGAATTCCCTGTGAGTGCTGCCCTTATCAGCATAGATTTTCTGCCCGTCTTGGGAAGCCTTTAATTTTTTTTTTTTTTTTATCATTTGCTCCTCCATTTTCCTGAGTAAAGCTGGCCCAACCACTGTTCTATCTGCTGGGTTATCCCAACTTACCGGTGTGTTGCACTTTCTGCCATAAAGTGCCTCAAATGGGCTCATCTTTAGAGATGCTTGGTACCCATTGTTATAAGAAAATGCTACCAAGTGTAGGTAGTCTTCCCATTTTGATGGTTTATTCATCACATACATCCTCAACATATCTTCAATCGCTTGATTCACCCTCTCTATTTGTCCATCTAATTCTGGATGATAAGTTGTACTGAAATTCAATTTTTTTCCAAATCCATTAAATAATCCTTTCCAAAAAATTGAGGTAAAATTTGGATCTCTGTCAGACACAATTGTCATGGGTATGCCATGTAATATAGCAATTTCCCTCATATAAATATCAACATTGTTGGCTACCTTGTGAGCAAGCTTAACTGAAATAAAATGGGCAGCTTTAGTAAGCTTATCCACCACTACCATGATATAATCATGCTACTTGTTTGTTCTGGGCAGTTTGGTGATGAAATCCATTGTTACAACTTCCCGTTTCCACTCAGGAATGGGTAATGGTTGTAGCAAACCAGCTGGGTGTCTATGTTCATCCTTTACCTTTTGACACTCCAAACATTTGGCAATAAAATCAACAACTTCTCTCTTCATGCCTAGCCAATAATATTGGCCGTTGACAGCTGCAATAGTTTTCTGATAACCTGGGTGTCCAGCATAAGGTACATTGTGCATTTCTTCCGATATCAAAATTTTCAATTCATGAGAATTTGGTACATAAATTTTTCCCCTGTACATGAGAATTTCATCATTATCTATCTTGTATTCTTCAATTTTCTGCTGCAAATTGCCTTGCTGTAATTTTGTCACTAATTCTCTGTATCGGAAATCTGATTTGGCAGCCTCTATAATTTTGTCTTTCAAATCTGATTGGTACATGCTAATGGCTGTAGCATGCAATTCATGCACTATTTTGCTGAGTGCATTAGCCACTTTGTTCTCTTTCCCCTTGATATGCTTTCTATCAAAGTTATATTCACTTATAAATTTTAACCATCTGCTCTGCCTAACATTTAGAGTTGGTTGATCAAATAAATATTTCAGACCATTATGGTCTGTTCTCAGCTCAAACCTTTTCCCCATGAGGTAGTGTCTCCATTTCCTCAAGGAATGCACTATGGCTGCCAACTCCAAATCATGAGTGGCATAGTGTCTTTCATGCTCTTTTAACTTCCTTGATTCATAACATATAAAAAGCTCATTTTGACTGAGGACTCCTCCAAGCCCCTCTTTACATGCATCTGTGCATACAATGAAATCTTCATTTGGGTCTGCAATCCTTAGTATTGGAACACTTGTTAATAATTGTTTCAAGTGTTGGAAACTCTTTTCACAATCCAATTTCCACTGAAACGTCACACCCTTCTTTTGTAAGGAAGTGATTAGGTGTGCAATCTTAGAGAATCTTTCAATAAATCTCCTATAGTAGCCTGCAAGACCCATGAATGATCTCACCTCTGTCACATTCTTTGGTGCTGACCATTCTCTAATGGATTCTATCTTCTCAGGATCCACTGCTATCCCATCCTCTGAAATGATATGCCCCAAATAATGAATTTTCTTTTGATAAAATGAGCACTTGCTCAATTTGGCATACCACTGATGCTCCCTTAATATTTGTAAAACCATCCTCAAATGATGCTCATGCTCTTCTTCTGATTTAGAATATACAAGGATGTCATCCAAAAAGACAATGACAAACTTGTCTAAATATTCTCAGAAAACACCATTCATTAAGCACATGAAAACAGTTGGTGCATTTGACAACCCAAATGGCACCACTGTGAACTCATAATGACCATGCCTTGTCCTGAAGACAGTCTTGCTGATATCTTCGTCTTTAATCCTTACTTGATGATATCCGGATCTGAGATCTATCTTTGAAAATATCTTGGCATCCTTCAATTGATCAAAGAGATCATCAATCCTTGGTAGAGGATACTTGTTCTTTACAGTCACTTTATTCAATTATCTAAAATCAATGCACAATCTTAATGTCCCATCTTTCTTCTTCACAAACAAGACTGGGGCACCCCAAGGTGACACACTTGGGCATATATACCCCTTCTTCAGAAGTTCTTCAAGCTGCATTTGCAACTCCTTCAGCTCTGGTGTACTCATTTTGTAAGGAGTATTTGACACTGGAGTTGCTCTAGGCATTAGATTTATAGAGAAATCAATGTCTCTCTTTGGGGGTAGTCTTGGTACCTCCTTGAATACATCTTCAAATTCTTCCAGGACTGCATGATCTTCCAAATTTGGCACCTTATCTTTAGGTTTCTCATCCATGTGAACTACAAATAATTGACACCCTTTCCTGTAACATTTCTTCAACTGCAATGCTGAAATTTTCCTGATGGTTACTGCCCTGGGAATTGCCTGCACTTTCCTTAGGCTCCCTTCCTCATCGAAGAAAGTAAATGCCTTATTATGACAGTCTAGGATAGCATGATGTTGATCCAACCAATCCATCCCAATTAGACAGTCATAGGAACCTAAAGGCAAGATGTTCAAATCTGCCCTAGTGTTCTATCTATTCATGTCCATAAGACATAACTTAACCACCTCATTAACTTTTCTTTTAGCTCCGGTGGCCAGCTATACCAACCAAGATTTTCCATGCTTGCTTCTTGGCAATTGCAAACTTTCCACCATCTTAGGATCTATATAACTATGACTAGCTCTTGAATCAATCAAAATAGCAATGATTTGGTTGTTGATCATACCTTCCACTTCAATCATATGTGACTGATATTTTGTTTTCTTATTGTCCATGGATGCATAGATCTTTATTACATTTATGCCCATGTCTTCCACTGTTTCAGCTTGCTCTACATTGTGAACAGTTCTCACTTTTTCACCTTTGTGCGGACAATCTCTGTACATATGATCTCCTTTACAACCCCAACATTGAATAGGTGGCTGCCTTGGCCTTTGACTCCTTGCCTCAATTGTTCTGGGTTCTCTAGAAGTTGGCTGTCCTTGAGTGTTATTTCTGAAGAATGGTGGCTTAGTTCCCTTCTTCCTCTGATCCATCTTGAATTTCTTTTTGTCTTCCCAAGATTTTTGGAAAGTTGGCCTTGATTTTTGCTGATCATATAGACATTTAGCTCATCTTATGGTCTCCTCCAATGTATTGGGATCATCATATTGTATTTTGTCACTGATGAAGGATGGCAATCCATTCAAATACCTCTGAATCTTAACTATCTCATCCTTGATGAAAGAGACATACTTCAACAGTTTTAAAAACCTTCATCTATTGTCATACTCCCAAGCTTGAGTTCAAATAACTCTTTCATTTTCTTGTCATAGTATCTCTTAGTCAAGTATTTCTTCTCAAAATACTTCTTGAATTCCCTCCAAGTAACACTTTTCTCTTTAATGTGCTGCACCTGCACAAGCTGATCCCACCACATGGATGCCTTTCCCTTGAGTTGATAGATAGCAATTCTACCTTCTGCATGAGAAGAATAATTATGCAATTGAAAATACTTTCTCATGCCCAACAACCATGTCTCTACATCTTCGTCTTTCTTGTGCTCACCACCAAATGTAGGAGGTTTGATTTTGTTCATTTCTCCTCGTAGCTCATCCACCCCAGACCTCTTATGCTTCTTGACAAGGGATGGACTTGAGCTGTTGTGTGCCCTCTTATTGGAATGCTTCAGGGAGTGATGGTGATGTCTGCTAAAACTCTTGATTTTCTTTTCTTATCAAGAGACCTGTAACTTCCTGATTTGCTTGAGCCACTCTCCTTATCTAATTTCTTTTTTATTCTGTTCAAGCTCTACATTAACTTCATGTTGAACTTATATTGCTGCTCCTTGGATCTCATTATCATCTTTATGGCTTTGGACATCCTTCTGCAAATTTTTAATGGTCTCTACCATATTCATGTTTTCATCCCTTCCTTCTCCATGTCCATTGGAGTTTGTTCCTTCAATGCCCAAATGGACATCCATCCCTCTGATCTCATCCTCCTGATTGTAAGTCCCTTGTGCCTCTTCCATTACTTTGGAATCTAAGCTGATCCTGATCTGATCTAGTTTTTGTTAACTCTGCAAAATGTGCAACCAACAAAACTTTGTCAGGCTAACTGTTTCAACAATTTCATGAAAATATGAAACATTCTGGTTCAATAATACATATCAGAATTCTTTCTTCTGATTTCCTGAAACATGGAATGCCCAAATCAATTTTCTACGTGGACGATTATATTCCAATTTCCAACACCTTTCCAACGCCTGCTCCCATGCTCAATTCCGAGTCTTGAGAAGAAAGTTATGATTATTAGAAATTTGCCCATTAATTTTCCTGTTCACACTTTTACTTGGCGCAACTCTACTCTGTAATTATGCATTTTTGCACCTACTCCTTTGGATTTTTCATAGGATCTCAATTGGGTTTCTTCATATACATATTATGGACACTCTGTCCAAGTTTTATCTCTTTCTGGGTTCTTGGCTGCTAGTTACAGCTTGCTGAAGTTCTAGGCCAATTTGTGTTTTTGGTCTGGAATGCTACAGGTACCTTCTTTTCCATTTTAAACATTTTTAACAAGCCCAAAAATTTAATTGAGCTATGGGACTGTCTTCTATGGCTCAATAGATTTATATTAACTGCTCCTGCACCTCAATCTGATTCCAGAGTAGAAAGTTATGTCTCTTTGAAGTTAGATGGGTCTTAAATTTTAATTGCCATTGTTTGTGCTGTAACTTTCTCATAAAAGATCGGTTTGACGAACAGTTTACACCATTAGAAAGCTCTCTCCGAGATCTTTTATTTGAGCTGCAAAGACAAGGCACATTCTGTTCTTGTGGTTTTTGCGTAGCTAAAAACGCCCTTAAGGGCCTCAAAAACGCGCTGCAAAAAGATGGCGTTCAAATGATATAAGACGTTGCAGAAAATCATTGGTTTTTCTGCTGTTGTTCACCCTCCAAACGACTTCATGCACACAAATTTCAACCTGTAACCCATATTTACCATGCACAACAACAACATAAGGTAAATCGTGCTTCGCGCACTTTAAAACCATTGTGTCTCACTTCTCTGTCGTGCCAATAACTTGGGTGTACTACTTTTATAACGCATGCCAATATCCACCACGCGCAGTTTTTGTACCGCGCACTGATATTCTGCGCGCATTTCACTCTACGCGTTGCACCACTGCGCACCTATAGTCTACGTGCATCATTTACTATACTGTCGCGTGACAACTTATACTCATATTGTGCGTGCACCAGCCAAACTCCTGTACGCTTTGCCAATCCTGGACACACCACATGCGCCATTATTATTTTTCCGTGCGGCGCCAAAATTTAGTGCCCACACCCGCACACCAACATTTTTCTGCGCAGCACCCAAAACTTAGAGCGCACACCCCAACACCAACATTTTTCCGCGCGGCGCCCAAAATTTAGTGTGCACACCCGCACACCAACATTTTTCCACGCAGTGTCAAAATTTAGTGCGCGCACCAACACACCACTATTTTTCCACGCGGTATCAAATTTTAGCGCGCGCACCTGCACGCTAACATTTTTCTGCGCAATGCCAAATTCTTACATATCTCAAGCTTTTATTGCGCAACATGCATTTTTTGTGCGCCCACCTGCGCACATTCATTTTTATGCACATCAATTCCTCATGAATTCTGCTGTAGAAATTGGGGCTTTTTCCTAACTTTTTCCCCAATTTACCATAGACATTCTGCAACCACGAAATTCGTTCAATTTCACCCCGATAACACCAATTCAACCTCTGCAAAAACAATTCGTTGTGGGTTGACATTTCTGGAATGGATTTTTCCCAAATTCAATTCACGAATTGAGAATTTTAATTTAGTAAATTCGCTCCATCTGTCATGGCTTTACTGTAACTTTAAATTTGACCAATTCCAGGTCCGAATTTCTCGATTTTCCCGTGAATTTAACAACATAAATTGCGGCTTTTCCCAATTCTGCGTCGTCGTTTATTTTTACCATGGACGCTCTGCAACTCGAAATTCGGCCACTTCGAAATAAATCCTCCGTGAAATTTCGCTTCAACTCAAATTGCTAGGCCCATCCAAGCTCAGTGTTGAAAACTGAAGCTCTAATACCATGTTGTAACGTCCCCGACCATCCATGTCGGGCCACGCTACGCCGGAGAACTCTTTCGTTCTCTCTGTGGAACATATTGTAACATACCTAGCATCCAAACTGAGCTCTGCCACATATATTTTTCGAACTGCATGCAATTAAAACAT
The DNA here is from genome assembly GCA_009831015.1 of Picea engelmannii. NCBI lineage: Eukaryota > Viridiplantae > Streptophyta > Pinopsida > Pinales > Pinaceae > Picea > Picea engelmannii. The sequence continues at coordinate 165,896 of ML784959.1, forward strand.
ATACACACACAAAACTCTTGTGGAAGCTTTATATATAACATGTAACAGACAAATACGTTCTGTAAATGCACGGATTCACATTGAAATAACGGTAAACATATACATGCAACATATACAGACAATACCCATAAAAATAAACACAATTATAACTACACATATGATAACCCATAAAAATAAGCACGTAAATAGCAATGCAGCATGTAAATTTATCACACAGTTGACACTTATCTTGGTACGAATATCACCAATTGTGTGCAGACCTTCCACGAACCTCCCAGCCTTAGACCACACTGCTCATCAGTCTCAGCAGTGGGTCACCCTCGAGATGGGACTAAACTCCACCTGGGTAAAGGGATTTCTAACTAGGCTAATGGCTCGTAGACAACAAGAAAGACTCCGTCACAGGTGCTCACTCAACTAATAGCCTACAGTCCCTCATTCCCCACATGCCTGCCCCACCCCAAGAAGTGTGCCCCTTCTCTGCTCAACAGTCCTTCGGCTGCCCCACTTCCCTTCCAAGGCTTCAACAACAGGTCGGACAGGAAGTCTCATAGCCCTGTAGCTGCAGTTTAGCACCTTCAAGAAATCAATTCCCCAACAATTCTCTCACCTAGAGAGAAATTGCTCACGAGCCTTGTCATCGCACAGTTTGTAGTTGGAAAAAAAGGCTATGAGATGGAAGGCCAAACTAGCGTAACAGTAACCTATCCCACCCAATGTCACCACGATGGGAGGTTCTTTCTCTTTAGGGAGGTTAGGCCCAGGGGAGACGTCCCCGGTGACCTGGGGCTTTGAAAGGGCAAAGGTTAATAGGATGAAGATAAGTTTCACCCCTTTCATAGATCACCAACAAGCAGATAGTCCGGCTTTATAGCCAATAAAGATAATTGGAAGTAATAACCAAGTAGAATCCCTACCCGAGAACAAAGCAACAATAAACTAATATATGCAGGCTTGGTTAGTACTTCATATATATCAACAACTATTTGATATTCAATGTAAGCAATTTGAATATAAATATTGACGGTGTCAATGTTTATCAATAACAGTAAAGATCGTCTCACTTCATCAATAATTATTAAAATGATGAGGCATTCAATGTAATAAACCAACACTTCAATTAACTTATGCCTAAATCACCATTCAATTGTTCAAAAGACAAAACGTTGCTTCATCAATGATACAATAGCAAAGAGTGACGTCAGCATTTAGGGTTAGTAGGGTTAGCTAGAGCTAGGCTTAGTGTAGTTAGGGTTTAAGATTTCAAAGGGTTTTGAGAGTTGTTTTGATCAATTTCACTTCAACGTTGGAGGTCTTCGGATCAGTGCCTTCTAGGGTAAAATGGAGTCAAATTAAAGGAGGATGCAAGGGTTGAAGGAGGACGGCGAAGGACTGGAGGGAAGAGCTCTGAAGTGCTGCTATGGCAGGGCCTTAGAAACAAAACCCTAGGGGAGAGAGGCTCACTCCGGTGTTTCTATGGCAAGGCCTCGTGCTCTCTCCTCCTTCCTTTAATGGCAAAAACGGCTAGCATGAAAGATAAAGTCAAGACAAGAGAGTCAAATCAGGGAGAGTGTTTCTACAACAAGGCTCTATCATCAAACCCTAGAAGAAAACGACCCTAAGTGTAGATAACCTAGGCTTGGGACGTCTTCTCCTTCTTGAGATCAAACATGTACGACTAGCAAAGGGAGAAGAGGAGAAAGGAGTGTAGTTACGGCTAGGCTCTCTTTTTCCTCTTCAATGGCTGAAAATATCTCTTTTAGGGGACATGAGACAAGGACCTACTTGTGTGCTTGTCACCTAGGGTTTTTGTTCAATAATAATCATAAATACATGCAAGAAATTAAACTACAACCATTCATTCAAGAAGTTTTGCAGAAAAAATACTTACAATTCACCAAGAAATAAATGTGCAAACCCTAGTTGTAACACCTTCCTTCAAGAGAGAAACCAAAATATGCCAAAATAACCTTCCTTCAACAAGTGCGCATCACCAAATTATCCAATAACCCAAGATAGGGGGCCAATTTCAGACCTCACTAATGAGTGAGTAAGTTGTGATGATAAAATGAGAGTGAAAATCTCTCATTTATACAAAACCTTGACCTAATTTTACATTTTAGGTCAGGTAAAAGGCCGACAAGGCCAAATTATCAAAATCATATTGTTTTACAATAAATTGTCAAACAAAAACCCTAAATAAGCAGAAAAGAGAGTAAAATCCCCTCTAAGGGAGGCGCTAGCCCTTTCTAGGGGAAATGAAACATCCTGGAGCAAAACGTTAGCCCCCCAGGGGCTTCTCCAACATGCCACACGTTCCACTGCTGCCCAATCTGCCTCCAAAGACGTCCAATAGTATGGATGACATCATGGTCATCAAAGGTGACATCCCAGGCTTTCCAAGGTCAACGTCTCAGTGAAAAGGGCTCATCCGCCTAGGCTAAGCTATGTCGGGGTGCCTCTGGTGGAACGTCCTCTTCTTCTCTGGTGCAAAGACTTTGATCAACCTCTGTCCTATCTCTGCCCCCCTGATGGGGTCTTAGCATCCATCTGGTGGGCTCTTCAACCCCATGGAGGTCCAAACTGATCATCTCCCCATGTGTACCGATCCAAATGGTACCTGTTCGTCGGGTATGGTCCTGCACATCAAAAGCTACGCCCTCCATGGGCTCATCAGTCACAGGGATCATGGCAATGTCAATCACATTTCATCATTAATATTATTAAACACATGCATAAAATCCCTAATACATCAATCAATAGCTCAAAGACGTTACACAAGCCTGCAATACAAGTCTGGGGAAAAGGACAAGGCTTCCTATTGGGCTAGTGTCCATAGAAAAAGGCAAGTTCCTAGAAAGACCACTTCCAAGCCATGTAAGTGGGTGGTGTGGTCAGGGGATGTCCAAGCATGTGGGTGCAATGATGGCCAAGGGTGCAAAGATGTTACCTGTGGGTGCCTTTGTAGAAGGCAAGCTATCCCTGTCATGGATGCATTTTTTCCAAGCCCATTCTTGCCTTTGTTCTTTTTATTCCTTTTATTCTTTTATTTTCTTTTTTGTTCAAAAGCTAATCAGGGGACACTGCCTTGGCATGGTGACCAGAGCTGACAGTGTTACCCACAAGTACTTTCGCAGATATGAGAACGCTGGCTCATGATGAGACCCCCTTTCTCTTGTCCATGCAACCAAGAGTCACTGCCTTGGCGTGGTAACCAGCTAGTGGCAATGTCATACTGCTAGGTACCCATGGACCTAATAGGCTGGCTCGTGATGAGACCCCCTATCCTCTGATTAGGTCTTGTTTTATTATTTTTTTGGGTCCCTTTTGTTTCTTGCTGAGAAGCTTTTTATTGCTTTCTCGGGGATCCCTGGGCGAAGCATCTCGAGGTTCATTTTTTTAGGCTTTTATCTTTTACCAGCTTACTTTTACCTTCTGGGCCTTTAGCCCCTTCTTCCCACAAGGTAAGGTGCAGTCCTGAAATAGGTCAACCCAATGCCTGGACAAGGGGAATGGGATATGTGAGTAGGAAACAAGATGTAAGAGTGGTGTTATGATGGGAGCGGACGATGGATTTTCAGAAAGCCCCCAGTGGCAAGCCAAAACCTACAGACACAGGCTTGCTAGGGCACCCTGTCAATTCCCCCAAACATGGTCAAGTGAGCAAATGTAAGATCCAAGCAGTTGTTAGAGATAAGAGGAATCAGATGCACATATTTAAAGGTTTCAATGATCAAAAGTGACACATACCATGATACCTGGACCAATTACCTCATGGAGCAAGAACCTCTTCTGATACAGGACCAATCTGATGGTAATGGATGCTGCTGCTACTATCAAGAAAAAAATGATGGGAGAAAAAGATGGTCCCTCCAGGGCCATGCTCAAGTCAATCCTGCTCTCAGTACTCCATGTCTAGGACCTGTGGGCCTCGAGGCATGATCTCCTAGTTATCTCTAAAAGGTGGGGATAACATCTGGCTCCAACTCGGGGACATGTGCTCACCGTAGAGCGCATGAGAACCTCAACATCTCTGGCATAACCTGTAGACTTGCTCAATCTCGATAGATGTATCAGTAACAAAATTGGGGCGGTAATGCCACCCCAACATACATATAGATATAAATATAGACTGAAAGAAAACAATCAATAAGTGTGAATATAAAAGCAAACTAACATGCAATGCAAATAATATAGTACATGAGTGAAAAATGCCTACTTACCTGAACTTTACCTGTGAAGTCAGGTCCCCCCACCTTGGTGGGGTTCGAGGAGGTGCCCGTTGATCGATAATGGGTGTCTTCTTCCCTCCAAAGTGGACAAGTAGTATGAGTTGTCAACTGATTGCATTCCAACTTTGAAGGGTCCGAGCCATGGCTAAGTGCTTCCTTTAACATTAGTTGGCTCTCCTTTCTGGGTATCCCACATCCATACCATGCCTCCCTCCTTGTACTTTCTGACTTTGTATTTGGTTGTTCCCTGGACGAACATGGTGTATTGTGCTGGGGTGGGCTTCTGCTATAAACACTTCCTGTTGGGATGAGCGGATTTGTACGTCATCTTGAACTTTCTTTAATATCTTCACCGTCCCAATCTCTTTGTTCTTGAATTCGTCTAGGAGTTGTTGGTATTCCTCTTTCTTGGGCCATTTGATCTGATCAAAGACCTCTTCCGTTGCAAAGGGCATATCTTCTGGAGAATACTTTTGAAGGGTTTGTATCATCTCGTCTTGTGCCTTGTCATTGTTGACAGGGTGAGTAATATCTTGCACATGGTCTCCGGTTATTGGCACATTTAGAGGATGGCCTATTGTTCCATTTTTTAAAGGCAATTCCAAAAACGTGAGGTCCATCTCAAGGGTGCCACCCAACATTGCAGCGAATTTCCTAGACAACAACATTCCCCACACATCTGGGACGTCAACTACCATGATGTCAATGTGGACTACTTTCTTCGGGTACTCCTTAAGGCAAACTTCCACATTCTCGACTACCCCATGTGTGGGTATGGATTTAGATTCGAAGCCACATACATTCCTGTAAGGCCGTGTGACCTTCAGACCCATTTGTCGCATGACTTTAAGTGACATCATATTGGCACCTGCCCCTGTATCTAACATGCAATTATTGAGGCTTTTGTTGTTCATCATTAAAGTCATGAAGAAGGGAGGGTTCTCACCATATTGGACCCTGAAATGATCGGCTTGCAACATAATAGGGGGGTCCATGTGTTCATTTGATCCCAGAAAGAAAGTGTCAAAGCAGTCTTTGATAGACGGGATATTAATGGCTTCTCTGAGGGGAATGTTTACATGCATTTTTGATAATGCCCCTTCGAAGTCAAAGTTTAGGTCAACCTTCCTAGCCTTGGATGTCTTGGGAAGAAGTATCTCCAAGGGTGGGGGATTTTCCTGGTCAGCAGTAGGTTGGTTCAACTTCTTTCTTCTGTACACCTAAAATTCTTGTTTCTTTAGCTTCTCTCGTGATTCTTGGTCTAGGTTGTTTATTACCGCCATCCTTGCTGAGCTGGCTACTTCTTTTACGGCTTCCTGATGTTCTGCATTGGTGATATTTATTTGAGGGACTCCCATGAAATGGTCCATGTTGTTTACTTGTTGATGGTCATTATTATTGTAAGGACACTCATGCTCCCAATGTGCTTCACTGCACTCTAGGCACCAAGGGTTTTCATCAACAATGTTTGCAGGGGCTAAGGTGTTGGGAACTTCTTGCTCATTCTTAGTTTTGTAAAATTGATTCCCCTTTTGAAATTGCCCTTTATACGGGATTCTAGGTGCTTGGGTCTGGGATCTCTCCAAGGCGACAATCCTACTCATCATTTGCTCTTGATTCTTCATGATACCATCCATGGAGGCTTGCAACTTCGCTATACTGGCGCAAAGATCTGAGGTAGGTTCGGCACTGTGGACTAACTTTGGCTTGGTGTCCATTTTTCCCCTTGGATTTGCAAAAGGCTCAATTTTGGACGAAAGGAGGTTTCCTTCAATACTAATAGTGAGCTCTTGGGCTTCTTGAATGGATTGGGGGTTTTTGTCCTTAAGGAGATACCCTAATTGGCCATTGAAAGATCTGGTGTAAATGTGGACGAGGTAATCATATTTTAGATGATGGCTTGCAGGGATCCTTTGCAGCAAAGTCTCAAATCTAGTATGGAACTCCCGAATAGATTCATTTTCATATTTCGCAAGGTTATTTAGTCAGGTGAGGAGCATGTTAGGGTCTTCTTTGATACTCCATCTTTTGAGAAAGGCCTCTTCAAGTCTGTCCATGGTTTTAATGCTTCCATCAGGAAGGCTCAGGTACCAACGCCTTGAGGCATCATAAAGAGTAGCGGAGAACAACTTCATGACTAAGTGTTCAACATCATCACTAATGGGATGAAGTTGAAAAAATGCCCAAAAGCTGCTCATGTGCTCTTCGACACTAATTGCATCAGTACTGGTGAATTTAGGCAACCACTTCTCATACTTAGGTGGCATTTCCCTAGGGTAGCCTGGTATGGCTGACATGTCTAATGGTTTGAAAAGAGTAGATGACCACTGTCTTTGATTGTTGGCTGGGTTCGTTGTAGCGGTCTCAAAGCTAGACATGATTCTTAAAGGAAGGCTTTTCCCGACGAGTGATTTGACAACAGGAGAGTTCTTGGGAGGCTTCCTTTTGAAAGACAAAGGAGGATTATTAAACCTCTTTGTGGGTTGTGGAGTCGCGAGATAGTTTACTTGAAACTATCAAAGAAAAGGGAAAACACCCTAGTGGAGTCGCCAAGTAAGCTTGTAAGATAAGGCTCTGAGGCAAGGCTTACCGAAAAGATTTGTCGTTTGAGGAGAATTGACTCAGTGTTCCCCGACAACGGCGCCAAAATGTTATCGCGCAGTTTGTAGCTGGTAAAAAAGGCTATGAGATGGAAGGCCAAACTAGCGTAATAGGAACCTATCCCACCCAATGTCACCACGATGGGAGGTTCTTTCTCTTTAGGGAGGTTAGGCCCAGGGGAGACGTACCCGGTGACCTGGGGCTTTGAAAGGGAAAAGGTTAATAGGATGAAAATAAGTTTCCCCCCTTTCACAGATCACCACCAAGCAAATAGTCCGGCTTTATAGCCAATAAAGATAACTGGAAGCAATAACCAAGTAGAATCCCTGCCCGAGAACAAAGCAACAATAAACTGATATATGCAGGCTTGGTTAGTACTTCATATATATCAACAACTCTCTGATATTCAATGTAAGCAATTTGAATATAAATATTGATGGAGCCAATGTTTATCAATAACAGTAAAGATCATGTCACTTCATCAATAATTATTAAAATGATGAGGCATTCAATGTAATAAACCAACACTTCAATTAATTTATGCCTAAATCACCATTCAATTGTTCAAAAGACAAAACGTTGCTGCATCAATGATACAATAGCAAAGAGTGACATCATCATTTAGGGTTAGTAGGGTTAGCTAGAGCTAGGGTTAGTGTAGTTAGGGTTTAAGATTTCAAAGGGTTTTGAGAGTTGTTTTGATCAATTTCACTTCAACGCTGGAGGTCTTCGGATCAGTGCCTTATAGGGTAAAATGGATTCAAATTAAAGGAGGACGCAAGGGTTGAAGGAGGACGGCTAAGGACTGGAGGGAAGAGCTCTGAAGTGCTGCTATGGCAGGGCCTAAGAGACAAAACCCTAGGGGAGAGAGGCTCACTACGGTGTTGCTATGGCAAGGCCTCGTGCTCTCTCCTCCTTCCTTTGATGGAAAAAACGTCTAGCATGAAAGATAAATTCAAGACAAGAGAGTCAAATGAGGGAGAGTTTTGCTACAACAAGGCTCTATCATCAAACCCTAGAAGAAAACAGCCCTAAGTGTAGATTACCTAGGCCTGGGACGTCTTCTCCTTCTTGAGCTCAAACAGGTATGGCTAGCAAAGGGAGAAGAGGAGAAAGGAGTGTAGCTACGACTAGGCTCTCTTTTTCCTCTTCAATGGTTGAAAATCTCTCTATCAGGGGACATGAGACAAGGACCTACTTGTGTGCTTGTCACCTAGGGTTTTTGTTCAGCAATAATCACAAATACATGCAAGTAATTAAGCTACAACCATTCATTCAAGAAGTTTTGTAGAAAAAATACTTACAATTCACCAAGAAATAAATGTTCAAACCCTAGTTGTAACACCTTCCTTCAAGAGAGAAACCAAAATATGCCAAAATAGCCTTCCTTTAACAAGTGCGCATCACCAAATTATCCAATAACCCAAGATAGGGGGCCAATTTCAGACCTCACTAATGAGTGAGTAAGTTGTGATGATAAAATGAGAGTGAAAATCTCTCATTTATACAAAACCTTGACCTAATTTTACATTTTAGGTCAGGTAAAAGGTCGACAAGGCCAAATTATCAAAATCATATTGTTTTACAATAAATTGTCAAATAAAAACCCTAAATAAGCAGAAAAGAGAGTAAAATCCCCTCTAAGGGAGGCGCTAGCCCTTTCTAGGGAAAATGAAACATCCTAGAGCAAAACGTTAGCCCCCCAGGGGCTTCTCCAACATGCCACATGTGCCATTACTGCCCAGTCTGCCTCCAAAGATGTCCAATAGGTTGGATGATGTCATGGTCATCAAAGGTGACGTCCTAGGTTTTCCAAGGCCAACGTCTCAGTGAAAATGGCTCATCCCCCTAGGATAAGCTATGTCGGGGTGCCTCCAGTGGAACGTCCTCTTCTTCTTTGGTGCAAAGACTCTGATCAACCTCTGTCCTATCTCTGCCCCCTTGATGGGGTATCAACATCCAGCTGGTGGGCTCTTCAGCCCCATGGAGGTCCAAACTGATCATCACCCCATGTGTACCGGTCCAAATGGTACCTGTCTGTCGGGTATGGTCCTGCACATCAAAAGCTACGCCTTCCATGGGCTCATCAGTCATAGGGATCATGGCAATGTCAATCACATTTCATCATTAATATTATTAAACACATTAATAAAATCCCTAATACATCAATCAATAGCTCAAAGATGTTACACAAGCCTACAATACAAGTCTGGGGAAAAGTACAAGGCTTCCTATTGGGCTAGTGTCCACAGAAAAAGGAAAGTTCCCAGAAAGACCTCTTCCAAGCCATGTAAGTGGGTGGTGTGGTCAGGGGATGTCCAAGCATGTGGGTGCAATGATGGCCAAGGGTGCAAAGATGTTACCTGTGGGTGCCTTTATAGAAGGTGAGCTGTCCCTGTCACGGATGCATTTTTTCCAAGCCCATTCTTGCCTTTATTCTTTTTATTCTTTTATTTGCTCTTTTGTTCAAAAGCTAATCAGGGGACACTGCCTTGGCATGGTGACCAGAGCTGACAGCGTTACCCACAAGTACTTTCGCAGAGATGAGAAGGATGGCTCGTGATGAGACCCCCTTTCCCTTGGCCATGCAACCAAGAGTCACTACCCTGGCGTGGTAACCAACTAGTGGCAATGTCATACTGCTAGGTACCCATGGACCTAATAGGCTGGCTCGTGATGAGACCCCCTATCCTCTGATTAGGTCTTGTTTTATTATTTTTTTCGGGTGCGTCTTATTTCTTGTTGAGAATCTTTTTATTGCTTTCTCGTGGATCCCTGGGCGAAGCATCTCAAGGTTCATTTTTTTAGGCTTTTATTTAAAGGTTTCAATGATCAAAAGTGACACATACCATGATACCTGAACCAATTACCTCATGGAGCAAGAACCTCTTCTGATATAGGACCAATCTGATGGTGATGGATGTTGCTACTGCTGTCAAGACAAAAATGATGGGAGAAAAAGATGGTCCCTCCCGGGCCATGCTCAGGTCAATCATGCTCTCGGTACTCCATGTCTAGGACCTGTGGGCCTCGAGACATGATCTCCTAGTTATTCCTAAAAAGTGGGGATAACAGGCCTGACAACCCTCCTCTTCAATATCCCACGGGCCTGACAACCTGCTTCTTCAGTCCAGCTCCCAAGTTAACCAACTACACGAACAGAAAATGGCTATGGATCCAGGTTCAGGTACAGTGACAGGAAAGTATGGAGGATAACTGACTGCGTGAGTGAAAGATCATGGCATGGTTGAATGGATCACTTAATGATGGATGAACCCTCGAGAGAATCCTCGGAAATGAACTAAGTGCCAACAATATGTATGCATGTCCCCAACTTGACACTTGTCATGTTGGGAGCTACTTTGGCCCACTTGTCCCCAACTTTGGAACTTAGGATTAAATAATTATCCATACTTTATACTTTAAGAAATATTAATATAATATTCCTTTTTGGCTTAGGCTCCCTAGCTTAGCCCCTTTTCCTTAACTTTTAGCCCCCATGCTTTTCCTAACTAGGGGAGTTTAGTCTCCCATACTCTTTTATTGTGGTCGGTCTGAGCGCAGCGATGTATTTTATATTAATTATGCGACATATACAAAAGTAGGCGCACTGGCCTTTAACATCTAGGCTTCTTCGGCCTAATAATCACAAAACTAGCTCACCAGCCTATAAAACCCAGCATATGCACAAAGGCTCCCTGGCCTCAAAGTCACGTGCACTTATGTTGATGCGCGCAGTATCCTGGAATGTGAAAACTTCCTCATTTTACTGCACAGTACATGTGCGCACTATGCCATGAAAGGTGCATACAAAATGATATCAAACATCTCACCAACTTAAGTACATTTTCATTTACATTTACAATTGGGTTTAGCCTAGGGATATTACAGTGGTTCTCCTGTGAGACGCAGTGAGATAGAGATGTGGACATCCCTATGGCTGAGCTCAGATGGATGTGCCCCTAGTGGTTTAGCACTAGTGGGTGTATGAGATCCCTTGCTATATTGTACAAGAGTCAGACTTACCTGTAACCCTATTTGTGATGTAAAGGGTACAGGTCGGCCCCACCATAAAGTGAAAGATAATTAATATGGTAATTATTAATTATATTCTAAGTTATTGAGGTCATACCTGTTGTGCCAATAGACACTACTATTGATAGGTTCAGTCTAATATAAATAAAGGTAAATTCCTCATTGAGGAATCATATCACAAGTGTGACTTTGGAAATTTCAGCAAACACTTGTTCTTGGGAAAAGTGCGCACCTCTCTTGGGCGCTAGTCTTCTAGGGTTTGTGAGCACCCTTTTGTGTGCTAGTTCTTTATGGTGGTGGAGGTCTTTCTCTTGTTGAATATAGAAAAGGATTGGTTGGGTTTTCTTCCCTTGTTGAGAAGGTTTTCCCGAGATACTTCTTGTGTACTTGTGCATGGTGTTTCTTCTTGTGATCTTGGTTGCTGCAACAAATTGTTTATGGTTTAAGTAAAATGCTAAAAATGGAATGAACTTCATGCTTAAGCCTAGCTTATTGAAAAATCAACACTTACTAGGACGCAATGTCAACCACCAAAGTGAAACAAGGAAAAGATAATAATGTCCAAGAAAATGTCACCTAATCAAAAGCAGTAATAGATGCAACAAACTCAAATGCCTGAAATATTGAAATGACACTCACCATAATACCTAACTTGTACCTCATGGAGCAAAACCCGACGTCTTTCGAAGGCCAGTTGATGTGGTGGATATCATCGTGATCAACTTGGAGCTGTGGTGGTGAGGTGTGTCTCTATCTGTGCAAGTAGACATTGCTAGTCAGGCTATCTCTTGGTTCTCCATGTCTGCAACCTAAGGGCCTCAAGACATCATCTCCTTAGTTATCCCTAGGAGTTGGGGATAACAAGGCCAAATTTGAATCCTCGACTCTTCTAATTCAAAAAAGTGTTGAAAACCTCCCAAG
>ML784959.1:220476-261791 GCA_009831015.1 Picea engelmannii
AGCTTGCAAAACAGAGGTTGTAGCCTCATTATGAGTTGGTGCTCATATGTATGATAATGTAAAGAATGTAACTATTACTTATCATATAAAGAAAAGAGGTTTTTACCCTGTATGGGTTTCCTCAGGAAATATTTGTCTCTGTGTTTCTCATATATGTGACTGATGCTGAATGAGCAATTGTTTATTTCCTTGCATTATTGTGATCATCATTTAGTGTTTCAACAAAGAGTTTAAAAGAAGCATAATTGTTTAAGCATGGGAACAACTGATTCACCCCCCCCCTCTCAGTTGTCCAACAACAGCTGCTTATAAATTTAACACTCCCTCTCAGCAAGAGAGGCATTCTCAGTTACACCAAGCTTGTCACAAAAGTATACAAACTTTGTTAGGGACAGTGGCTTGGTGAAAATATCTGCTGTCAGAACATACTGAATGCTGAGAACGTTCTTTTGAACCATGTCGCGGACATAGTGATATCTCATCTCAATGTGTTTCGATCTGTCGTGAAACACTGGGTTCTCAGTGAGCTTTATGCAGCTATGATTTTCACAGTGAATGACGGTGGGTTCAAGCTCTGAACTGAACAAGTTTGAGAGTAGCTTCCTGAGCCACCCTGCTTCTCTGCCAGCAGTAATGTATTCTGCTTCTGCAGTGCTTTGGGCTACGGAGCCCTATTTCCTACTAGACCAGGAAATCATTGTTGAACCCAAACTGAAGCAATATCCGGAAGTACTCTTATGATCCATTGTACTTCCCATCCGATCTGAATCTGTAAAACCATATAGCATTAAACCTCCACTGGAGGTGTATCTGAGACCATAATCGATAGTTCCCCGAACATATCTCAGAATATGTTTTACTGCAACCATATGTATATGCTTTGTTTCACACATGAATTGACTAAGAGCATTCACTGCATAATAGATGTCTGCTCTCGTATGTACGAGATACATCAAAGATCCAATGATCTGTCGATATAAGGTGGTGTCTTCTGGATCTGAACCTGCAACTTGATCTTGTAGTTTCTTTAGGTTAGAGATCAGTGGAGTTGTCATGGACTTGCAGTCCATCATGCCAAATTTGCGAAGTATATCAATTTCATATTTACCCTGTGAGAGAAAAATCTCTCATGGTTTCTGCCAAACCTCCAAGCCCAAAAAATAGTGCATGAGCCCCAAGTCTTTCATTTCAAATTCTTCAGAAAGCTGCCTCTTAATTTGAGCTATCAAATTTTCCTCTCGAGTGAGGAACAAATCATCCACGTATAAGACTAGGATAACTGGATCATTTTGAATAATCTTTATATAAAGATTTGGATCTGCTATGCTCTTGTCTTGATAGTTTGCAAGGTTTTGTTTGAAGCCTGTCATGTGTCTAGAAGCACCACTGTCTATTAACCAAATCTCCTCTGATTTGGTGATAGTGCCGGAAAGAGATGAGATGAGGTAATATTCCTCATATTATTCTTTCTCTTAGTGGCAACCCTGGTTTGTCTTCTTTGAGGCTCCTCTTGGGGTTTAGCCTCTTTAGTGGCAACTGAGGATTGAAATCCTCCTCTTATTTTCTGTTGAGAGGGAGGACTCCTGCAATCTTTTGCATAATGTCCTAGCTTATTGTAGTTAAAACATTTAACTTTAGATAAATGAGGATTGAGATGAGATAGCTTACCTTGGGGTTTCTTACCTTTGCCTTTTGACTTAGGAGACTTCCTCCATTTCTTGGTCTTTGCTGCAAGGGCATGATCTTTCAGAATTGGATAGTCATTTATGTTGTTTAGTCTTTTTTCTTCTTATAAGCAATCATGCCACAATCTTTCAAAATTAGGTTAGGATTCTCTTCCATTCACGGATGCAAGAAAAACTCCCCAAGCATCAGGAAGTCCATCAAAAGCTGTTTGAACAAGGTCATCATCATCTACATGAACTCCTATTGCAATAAGTTGATCCCTGGTTTGAACAATTTTGGAGAAGAAGGTGACAAATGTATCATCCTTTCCCATTTTCAAAGTACGTAATTGTTTCTTCAAAATTCTTTTCTGAGTAGGTGCCTTCTTCTCATAGAGGTTTTCCAAAGCATCAAAAAAATCTTTGGCAGTCCTTAGATGACCAATGATGGACATCATGTTGTCCTTGATAGAATCAAAGATGATTCTTTTAGCTTTGGTTTGTTTTCTTTTATATGCTGCCCTTGCTGTGTTTGTGGTAGGTTCTTCAACCTCCCTAGAGATAAAATCTTCTAGATCATTCTCTTCAAGAATGTTTATTATTCTGCATTTCCAAGCATTAAAGTTTACATCCCCTACAAGTCTGTCTTCAGGTTTAACTGATGAATCCATGCTTAGATCTGAGTTAGTTTAGATGAATGAATTCGACAAAACAACCCTAACAAAGTGGATTTGTGTAGGCTCAAGATTAGATCCTTGAGCTCTGTTCACACCCTTAGCTCTGATACCATGTTAGAATTAGGGCAGTAAAGCTGAACAATAGTGTCTTTTAAAATTCAGTGAGGATAACACTTAGATCTAATATTCAGAAATAAAACTACACTACTTAAACAATGCAGAGATCTAAGAAGTCTGGTTATATAGTTAAAGAGTAAAACAATAGTTCAGATCTATAATGTTGGACTAAAACTTTATACTGATCTACAGATCTAAACTCAATACAATCTGATCATGAACAACAAATCAAACTATAGAAACAAAGGGTAAGAGCCAAAACTCAACATACAGTCCAGATCTGATAATCATTCAATGTCGATACATAAATCTAGATAGATCAAAACAAAACAGAACTCAAGTCAAAATCCAGATCTGATGATGATAGACAAAATAGGTAACTTACCTTGCACTGAAGTATTACCTCTGAAGAAGTCACAACCAACACTAGAGATGCAGAACCATTTGTAATTATGCTCAGACAAAGTCCAGCTCATAGATCCACCATATAGGTTGGATCTCTTGTCAAGAGATAAATGAACTTTCTTGCCACCAAGGGGGTAGGGCCACAAAGACTTCACACAGTCAAACCCTCACACAAACAATAGGTGAATCAATCAAACCCTCACACAGAACTTTCGTGGATAAAACCCTCACAAAAGGTAGCTTAAGGAAGGCCAAGGGATCAAAGATAGAGGTCACGTTCTGAACAGAACAACAGTCACCTCACAGCAGAAGAGAGGGCCGCACCCACAGTCACACCACAACAACAAATAGGAGGGCCACACCAAAAGTCACCCCACACAACAAGGAGAGGGTCGCA
This sequence comes from Picea engelmannii, assembly GCA_009831015.1. Taxonomy (NCBI): domain Eukaryota; kingdom Viridiplantae; phylum Streptophyta; class Pinopsida; order Pinales; family Pinaceae; genus Picea; species Picea engelmannii. Next base: position 223,737 of record ML784959.1, read on the forward strand.
CCTACAGTCACCCCACACAGCAAGGAGAGGGTCGCATCTACATGTTAGCGTCGGAAGTCACTCCTGGATTGCTTGCAGGAGCATAGCCCGATGCCCATCAGTTTTTATGTCACGGTTTGATAAATGGTCGATCAAATGGGTAGAGACTCGAGGAGATATCATTCTAACTCGGGGACTGGATTTGGTACGTAAAGAACAAAGGAGGTCTGGAATCCTAACTTCAGCCAGTGGGTTGATTAAAATATGAGCAGGTGGAAGACTTAGTAAGAAAGGTGAACAAACAACTCTGGGCAACATGCTTTCAGCGGTTAGTAGGGGAAAAACTCTGAACGCAGGTGTTAGCATTGGAAGTCACTCCTGGATTGTTTGCAGGAGCAAAGCCCGACGCCCATTAGTTTTTATGTCACGGTTTGATAAATGGGGGATCAAATGGGTAGAGACTCGAGGAGATATCACTCTAACTCGGGGACTGGATCTGGTACGTAAAGAACAAAGGAGGTCTGGAATCCTAACTTCATCCAGTGGGTTGATTAAAAGATGAGCAGGTGGAAGACTTAGTAAGAAAGGTGAACAAACAGCTCTGGGCAACAGGCTTACAACGGTTTGTAGGGGAAAAACTCTGAACGCAGGACCTCCTGGTTCAGGGCTTCAAGAAACTGAAAGGGGACTTGACTGGATCCTCCAATTCCACGTCACTCAGCGCTGGGGAAATCACAAGAACTGATTAGAGACAGTGCAACTATTACAGTGATCCATTACAACATCATCGTATAATGGCTACAGCTCGACTGGATCCTCCAATTCCGAGCTTCTCTAACATAGTATAACAACGATGTAAAGAAACTGGCATTCATAAGGCAAGAAGTCTCAGAAGTCTATACATAACCAGAACACAGTGCTTCATTAAAGTTTTACAACTGGGAGCTCTTCTCAACCATCGATAGATGCAAAAATACAACAATTGAGTCTATATACTCAGGAAAAATCGCCTAACAGAGGCGTGCCCAGAGACTTGCAGCTTGATGTCCCCTCAGTCAAACTCGTACTGAAATCCTTCTTCAAACGCCACCTTAACTGCGCATGGCTCTTGTAAGGAGGGTAGTTGAGCCATTAAGTGTTGGGCTAACGTGCACAGACTTCTCTGTCGAGCTGAGGACTTCGGCATGGCGTATTTGAGAAAATCGATGCACAAGACTTCCTTGAGCAGATGGTTCGCCAGACCCTCCATCCCCTGCAATTAATGAGTGAGGCGAGGCTTCAACCACCCTCTCTCTTCTTCAATCACTCCGAGCAGGTACTAAGATTGGGATCGAGTTGAACTGGAACTTGGAGAACACAGTGATCCCCTCTGCAGTCGAACCCGGTGCTTCGACCCCTTGCGCAGTTCTTTCTATCACCCCCAAGTGACCACGGGTTGTGACCCTGTGCCTATCTCCAAAGGTGCTTTCGGCATTTCGCGTCTCGCCGCTGGGAAGAGCTAGTTCTTATTCTTCAAAGTCACGAAGGGCGAGGAGGCGAGGAGACTAATCGCGTGCCACGTGTCCGCTTCATATGGACGACCCTGATCATCTCGGCAATACTGTGGGCCCGGGCCCTCGCGAACATCGCAACCTCGCTGGTTGAACCGTCGAGTTTTCACCCTCCTACTTCGCGAGTCCCCAAGATGCGAGAATTCAACGAGATGCTGACTTTATCTCCCGCCAATGCGTGTCCGCCCGACGAACATGCGGTCCCACCTTATGCTCTGCCACACATTCACACAAACCTCAGCACTTCGCAACTCGCGAATTCTAATGCCAAAACCTTGGGACTTCTTGCAGCGAGATCCCGAGGGCTTCTGCCACCTGTATTCCACTTCGCCACTTTGTTGTGGCCACCTGTCCTCCAACGGTCGAAATCTCGTGACCTCGCAAACTCGCGATCCTCGCGGCCAATTCCTTGGGTATTTTATTACGAGACTCCGATGCACGATCCCACGTGCGGATCCAACGACTGTCCTCGATCCAAATCCAACGGTTATTCACCTTATCGCTTCTTGTGTCCTCGCGACTTGGGATTCCAAATGTTTGGGCCTTTACCTTGCGAACTTCCGAGTTCGCGAGATCCCTCGATCTCTGACACGTGTCCTCTTCAATGGATGGTTCTGATCTTCTCGCCACTTCGCCGCTTGTGAAGTTGAATGACTTATTCTTCCATCCTCCGATGCCCGAGTCCCCAATGTGGGTAATCTCGTGACAAGCGTCCGCTCCCGAACCAACAGTCCAGATCTGTTCTTCTGTCGATCCGACGGCTGACCCCGTTCACCTCTTTAACAACATCTGCGCTATTCTTGGCGTGACTCTGCTGACTGCAATTACCCACCGACCGTTGATTTGTTTTGCAAAGATAGACCCTGGACGCTGCCGACGACATTTGCCCGCTCGCTTGACCTGCTACTTGGAAAAACAAGGATTTTCTTGTGCTGCGCTTGATCATTTCGTGCAACTTGTAGACCCGAATGCTTCTCAAGCCCATGACAAGAAATATTGCTAACATTTGGCTCCATGGGGGATAGAGTCGTCCCTGTGATGCTCTAAGAACTCCTTCTGTAGCTTCAGTGCCTTGCTATTGGGCTATGGAGTCACTTATTAGGTCGAAAACATACAAAAATAAGCTAAACAAAGAACTAAAAGACAATATTTACAAACAAAGGAGCCGTCTAAGGCTGAAATAAAACATCTTTTCAGAAAATTCCCGTTCACTAGGCCACTAAAAACTTCTTCACCTTCCAGATCTTGTAACCTGTAAGTGTTGTTCGAAAATACTTCGAGGATCCTGAAAGGCCCAAACCAGAGGGAATCGAACTTACTGTGCTTACCCCTGTCCTGCCTGGGCGCATCCCATTTGAGCACCAGATCACCCTGCTCGAATTCTCTCTTTATGCTCTTCCTGTCGAAAGCCTTCTTAATCTTCTGTTGATGATGGTAGGCCATGTTCAGGACCTGCTCTCTAATCTGATGCACTTCTACCATCTGATGAATCCTTCTGACCATATTGTCAGGCTCTCCTTCAAGGTCCTAGAGGAACTTTGCCACAGATAAGGCGAGTTGAGTAGGGAAAACGGTCTCGGTTCCGTAAACAAGATGGTAAGGGGAGATGCCTAGGGATCTTTTGGTTGTCACTCGGTCGGCCCACAGAGAAAATTTGAGCCTAGAATCCCAGGCCCTTTTATTGTCTTCCAGTAATTTCTTGATGAGCTTGATCAGGCTTTTATTGGAAGACTCTGCCAGTCCATTGCCTTGAGGATAATAGGGAGTAGAGTGAATCAGTGAAATCTCAAACTGTTCACAGAACTTGACCAGAGGCTCAGACCTGAAGGGGGCAGCGTTGTCAGTGACAATTCTGCTGGGGCAACCAAATCGGGCTATGATATATTCCAGGAAATTGATAATCACTTTCTGGGAAGTGCTCCTGGTGGGGACATCCTCTATCCATTTGGTGAAATAATCTGTCGCGGTGAGGATCCATCTGTGCTGGCCACTTGAGGGAGGATGAATTTCTCCGATGAAGTCCAACCCCCACTGCTGAAAAGGTGTTGAAACTACCACAGGATTTAATGGCAGAGGTTTGAGCTATTGCTTACCTGAGAACTTCTGGCATTTGATGCAAGCTCTGATTTCCCTGCAGACATCGGGGAATAAAGTAGGCCAATAATACCCAGCTCGGAGGATCTTATGGGTTGTGGTCTTCCAGAAATGATGCCCCCCACAAAGGCCACCGTGGAAATCAAATGTAACTTGCTGAGCCTCGTGTGGGTCTAGGCACCTTAAGAATACCCCTAGAGGATCTTTCCAGTACAAGGCCTGGTCAATGAGGCAATATCTGACCGCCTTGAGCCTTAAATCTCTTGCCTTGCCTTTTTCCATCCCATCGGGAGGTCTCAATTCTTGTAGAAAATACAAGATATCTTTGTACCAGGGGCATGCTGCTAATGATAAGGCATTTTGAGAATCCTTACTGGATGATTCGGCTTGCTCATTGATGTAGTTAATTCCCAAAGCTTTGCAATTGGATTCGACCAGTAACTTGGCTAAACCCTGCCCCTTTATCAACTTGGTGGGCTTGATTTCCAAATCAAACTCTAGGATCTTGGCGATCCACTTTCCTCTTCTCCCATCCATGTCCAGTTGTATAAGAATGTTCTTCACAGAGGCCGAAGGAACATATGCAATGATCTTTGAGTGCAAGACATAGACTCTGAAAGCTTTGAGAGATTTCAACAGGGCATAGGCCTGCTTTTCCATGGCCTCGTACTGGAGTTCTGCATCTCTTAATGCCTTGATGTAGAAGGCAATAGGTTTCTCTCGTCCTTGCTCGTTTCTCTGCAACAAGACTGCTGCTACTGTATCACAGGAAGCAAAAGAAAAAATCAGGAAATCTTTTGAATAATCAGGACTGATCAACACAGGCGCCTCAGTCAATGCCTTCTTTATTTGAGTAAAAGATTCCCTGGGTTCATCAGTCCACTTTACTTCATTTCCCTTCCTGAGCATGGTTGTGATGTGTTTCACCAGCTCGACAAAATTTGAGACGAATCTCCTCAGAAAATTTATCTTCCCCAAAAATGCCTGAACCTCTTTTTTAGATCTGGGAAGTGGCAGGGTCTGATTTGCTTCCACCCTGCTAGGGTCAATCCTTACTCCCTCTGCTGATACTATGTGGCCTAGTAACTTCCCCTCCTTCATAGAAAACAAGGATTTCTTGGGGTTTAAGGATAAGCCATACCTTCGACACTTCATGAAGACCTTTCTCAAGTGGCGGCAGTGCTCCTTTTCTATTCTGGAGAAGACTGTGATATCATCCAGATAGATTACCACAAACTGACCCTTCTCCCCTATGAACACTATATCCATAGCTCACTGAAACATTTCTCCAGCATTCATTAATCCGAAAGGCATTTTGGCATACATGAATGTACCCCAAGGAGTGGTAAAAGTTGTCTTTTCTCTGTCCCCAGGCATGATTGATATCTGATTGTAACCAGAGAAACCATCAATCATGGATATCCTAGATGCACCAGTGACCTTCTGCAATATGTGTTCCATGTTGGGCAGGGGATAATTGTCTTTCTTTGAGCTTCTATTCAAATTCCTGAAATCAACACAGAGTCTGATTTCCCCACTTTTCTTTCTTACTTGAACCAGATTGGCCACCCACTCAGAATACCTCAATGGGACAATGATTCGGGCATCTAACAATTACTTCACTTCTTTCTCCATGACAGGTAGCAACATGGGATTTATGTGCCTCAGCTTCTGCCTAAATGGTTTAGCTTCTTCTTTTAGTGGGATCTTGTGCTCAATGACAGATGTGTCATAAGTCTTAAGGTCTTTGTAGGTCCATGCAAACACATCAACAAAATCTCTCAGCAACTTGATATACTCAATCCTCTGCTCCTTGGTCAAACTTGTTGACAACTTGATAAGCTTAGGTTCTTCTGGTGTGCCAATGTTGCACTCGGCTATGGCAGCATCATCACCCGAAACTCTCCCCTTTATTGCCACATCATTCCCATCGAACAATCTCTCCAATGGGACTAGTCCCCTTGGGATGTGATTGCAACGCAATTGAATAATGTCGTGATTTTCTATTTTACTCAGCAATTCACTCCCATCAAACTCTTCCTCAGAGATGGAATCTTAGTCGATATGCATCTCTGAAAATTCTTCGATAGTTTCCAAGAATCTCTTGATCTCGAGATCGTCCTCAAACACCTTCCAATGCTTGACATTGTCAGGTATGGAGGGCCTGTATTTTATTTCTACATCTTACCTCAGTTTGGGCGGCAGGGGTACCTTGAAAATTCTTGCTGATGAAGCCAAAGAATCTGCCACTGTGTTTTCTTCTCTTGGGATGAAAGAAATGTTGAATGTTGAGAAGAAACTGTCAACTAGGTCCCACACCTCATTTCTGTAGCTTCTGAGTCGAGGATGCTTAGCCTGATAAGCGTTTCTGATCTGCTGGACCACCAACTCTGCATCTCCGAACACTGCTACGTCTTGAATTCCCATTTCCCTTGCGGCTCTTAATCCCAGGATAAGAGCTTCATACTCTGCCACATTGTTGGTAGCTTTGAATTCTAATTTGTATGACAGAGATATGGTCTCCTGAGCAGGTGACACAAAAGCCACTCCAGCTCCAACACCTTCTCTGGAGGAGGCTCCATCAAAGAACATTTTCCATACGGGGGTGATGGAGGGAGGAACTTCAGGGGAAACAGTGGGCTGCTTTCTGAGTTTGAGAGGAGGATCGAGGGCATGGGTGAGCTGTAATAAACTGGAGCCTAAATCAGTGTCCAAGGCAAAGATGGGATGATTGGTGGGGTTAGCTTCATCACTGATTATGTCGGCCAGTTGGGCTTCCCGATATAGTCTTCTATGCTCTCCTCCGAACACTGGGATAGTAGCATATGTGAGGTCCATCTGCAAGGTTCCCCCTAGTCTTTTTATCCAATATCTTGATAACAACATACCAAACTTGGGGGGGACATCAGCTACTACGATATCCATGACTACACTTTTCATAAGCAGTTGAAACAAGGTTACAACCAGGTCTTTAATAACTCCAAGACACTGAACTCTCCTGGAGTCAAAATAATAGAGGTCATGATAGGCTCGGGTGACTTCTAGTCCTAACTCTTCCATGACAGTTTTGGGCATGAGGTTGTGAGAGGCCCCTAAATCCATCAAGCAGTTGTGCAGTACTTTATCATGTATATTCAGGGAGGTGTAGAAGGGAGGGGATGAATAATCTCTATCTTCTACCATGGAACCTAGGAAAACTGCTGGTTTTTCATCTTGGAGGTTTATGGAGTCTATGGGAGGGCATGAAGTTTCAGACTGTGAAAGCTCAGAGAAGCGTTTTTTAAATTCTCCATGTTTAATTAGCTCAGTGAGGGGCACAGGGATTCTGATCTTTTGAATCTCATGCTCAAAATTGAAAGAAGATGTAAGCTTTGGAATCTCTCTTACTTCAGGGGCATGATTGTGGACAATGGGGGAGAGAGGTTGAGCCTTCTTACCTCTGTGACCATCTGCTACTTCGTTAGAAGGTTGCTCTTCTCTAGTGGACTGTTCAGGAATATCAGGTGCTGTTGTCTTCTTGTCGGACCTCAGGTTGTACCTGCCTCGACCACCAGTAGCCTTGTCTCCCTTGCTCAGTTCATTTAGCTGACTGTCCATGAGAGACTCCTCGTATGTTGATTGAGTGATATGAGGAAAGGGAGGAGTGTCTTGTAAGCAGTGGATTTCAGGATCAAGCTCGTCTGTTTCTCTTTCTCCCTCATCGGCCACAAAATTATTTTGAAAAGGGGCCTGAATTTTCTGGTCATCTCTGTCTCTTTGCATCATCGGGGGAGCAATATTGTTTGGCCTCCGAAAACCTCCTTTGTTTTCACTGCTTTGAGGGCCCTTGTATGCTTGCCTCCTCTCTACCTTCATCCTTTCCATATCTGCAGACAGAGACTTCAGCATCTTGGTTAGTTCATCTACTTGAAGGTGGGGCACCGATGGGCCAGAAGTCGAGACTTCGGATTTTCCCTTTCTCCTTCCCGCGTCAGCCTCGTTCCTCAATATATCGGCTGCTAATACATTGGATTCCACTTCTATGGCTACGTCTTGCATTTGAGCTAAGGAAACGACTCTTCTTTCTCTCAATAAAAGACAAAAATCAGGGCCAAACGCACTAGCATAGGACATCTTGGCCGAGGCTTCTGATGGCTTTATTTCATCAGGAAACTTATTTTACATTTTATTGAATCTTTTGGAGAAGTCAGAGACAGAATCTCCTTCCATCTTCTTCAAAGACCCGAACTCAGTCATATAATACATGAAATCCTTCTTATCTCCCCACTGCCTCAGGAAAGCATTATCCAGGGCTTCAATTCCAGCAATAGATCCGGGAGCTAATCCTCTGAACCACTTCCTTACCTCACCATCCAGGCTCTGGAAAAAAACCCTCATCTAGACATCTTCATTTCCAATGTTCAGGTTGTCTGCATAACTGTAGAAAGCAGCCAGGTGTTCCTCCGCAGATACGTCCCCTTCCCCGGTGAACTTGGGCATATATTTCAAGTAATCTCTGGCAGGGAAAGGATTCGTGGGCCGAGGTAAGACCAAGGGAGCATACCTGGCAGAAACTATGGCATCCATTCTATTCAAAGGGGGATTAGCACCAACCATAGGAATATTAGGTGGAGGAGAACTCAGAGGAGAAGGATTTCGCGAAGGAGCTACTGGGAATGAGTCCCGAAGCGGAGTGGGAAACGAGAGAGGCTTTAAGGGGAAGGCTAACGAGCTTAAGTCTGCAGGTGCTCCTCTTCGTGCAGGAGTGGGAAAATCCTTTGCAGTCACGGATCTTCGCCGATAAACAGCTTCAAAGGAGAGGGGAGTGACAAGGGTTTCTCCTTCTAGTCCCAGTCCCAGACCAGGAGGGGAAAACTCAGCAGGAACACTCCCAAAATTCAAGAAATGGGAAGCCTCTGAAGGAGGTCTATCAAGAAACTGAGGAGGAGAAAAAGGAGTTCTCACAGAAGGGGATGGAATATTACCTGTTTCAACGATGGGAACCTCTTTTGCAGAGCTCTTTCCCTTTCTACGCACCACTTCTGAATCAGCTTCAGGTGTAGCTAGAGGCAGCTGTGGATGAGACCGCGTGTGTCTGCCTTTGAAATCCACAATTAAAACAACGGGTTCGCTCCAGTGGAGTCGTCACAATGGATTCGCCAGGTGCACAGTAGAAATCTCAATAGTTCTGATGTCTGATGCACCTTCAGAATTAGCTAATCATTGTCGTTCAATCCCGGGGAAAATATTCAACTTCGTCCCCGGCAACTGTGCCAGAAATGTTAGCGTCGGAAGTCACTCCTGGATTGCTTGCAGGAGCAGAGCCCGACGCCCATCAGTTTTTATGTCACGGTTTGATAAATGGGCGATCAAATGGGTAGAGACTCGAGGAGATATCACTCTAACTCGGGGACTGGATCTGGTACGTAAAGAACAAAGGAGGTCTGGAATCCTAACTTCAGCCAGTGGGTTGATTAAAATATGAGCAGGTGGAAGACTTAGTAAGAAAGGTGAACAAACAACTCTGGGCAACAGGCTTACAATGGTTTGTAGGGGAAAAACTCTGAACGCAGGATCCTCCTGGTTCAGGGCTTCAAGAAACTGAAAGGGGACTTGACTGGATCCTCCAATTCCAAGTCACTTAGCGCTGGGGAAATCACAAGAATTGATTAGAGATAGTGCAACTATTACAGTGATCCATTACAACATCATCCTATAATGGCTACAGCTCGACTGGATCCTCCAATTTCGAGCTGCTCTAACATAGTATAACAAAGATGTAAAGAAACTGGCATTCATAAGGCAAGAAGTCTCAGAAGTCTATACATAACCAGAACACAGTGCTTCATTAAAGTTTTACAACCGGGAGCTCTGCTCAGCCATCGATAGATGCAAAAATACAACAACTGAGTCTATATACTCAAGAAAAATCACCTAACAGAGGCGTGCCTAGAGACTTGCAGCTTGATGTCCCCTCAATCAAACTCGTACTGAAATCCTTCTTCAAACGCCACCTTAACTGCGCATGGCTCCTGTAAGGAGGGTAGCTGAGCCATTAAGTGCTGAGCTAACGTGCGCAGAATTCTCTGTCGAGCCGAGGACTTTGGCATGGCGTATTTGAGAAAATCGATGCACAGGACTTCCTCGAGCAGATGGTTCGCCAGACCCTCCATCCCTTGCAATTAATGAGTGAGGCGAGGCTTCAACCACCCTCTCTCTTCTTCAATCACTCCGAGCAGGTACTAAGATTGAGATCGAGTTGAACTGGCACCTGGAGAACACAGTGATCCCCTCTGCAGTCGAACCCGGTGCTTCGACCCCTTGCGCAGTTCTTTCTATCACCCCCAAGTGACCACGGGCTGTGACCCTGTGCCTCTCTCCAAAGACGCTTTCGGCATTTCGCGTCTCGCCGCTGGGAAGAGCTAGTTCTTCTTCTTCAAAGTCACGAAGGGCGAGGAGGCGAGGAGCCTAATTGCACGCCACGTGTCCGCTTCAGATGGACGACCCTGATCATCTCGGCAATACTTGGGCCCGGGCCCTCACGACCATCGCAACCTCACCGGTTGAACCGTCGAGTTTTCACCCTCCTACTTCGCGAGTCCCTGAGATGCGAGAATTCAACGGGATGCTGACTTTATCTCCCGCCAACGCGTGTCCGCCCGACGACCATGCGGTCCCACCTTATGCTCTGCCACACGTTCACACAAACCTCAGCACTTCGCAACTCGCGAATTCTAATGCCAAAACCTCGACACTTCTCACAGCGAGATCCCGAGGGCTTCTGCCACCTGTATTCCACTTCGCCGCTTTATTGTGGCCACCTGTCCTCCAACGGTTGAAATCTCGTGACCTCACAAACTCGCGATCCTCACGGCCAATTCCTTGGGTATTTTCTTACGAGACTCCGATGCACGATCCCACGTGCGGATCCAACGACTGTCCTCGATCCAGATCCAACGGTTATTCACCTTCTCGCTTCTCGTGTCCTTGCGACTTGGGATTCCAAATGTTTGGGCCTTTACCTTGCGAACTTCCGAGTTCGCGAGATCCCTCGATCTCTGACACGTGTCCTCTTCAATGGATGGTTCTGATCTTCTTGCCACTTCGCCTCTCGTGAAGTCGAATGACTTATTCTTCCATCCTCCGATGCCCGAGTCCCCGATGTGGGTAATCTCGTGACAAGCATCCGCTCCCGAACCAACAGTCCAGATCTGTTCTTCTGCCGATCCGACGGCTGACCCCGTTCACCTCTTTAACAACATCTGCGCTATTCTTGGCGTGACTCAGCTGACTGCAATTACCCACCGACCGTCGATCTGTTTCGCAAAGATAGACCATGGACGCTGCCGATGACATTTGCCCGCTCGCTTGACCTGCTACTTGGAAAAACAAGGATTTTCCTGTGCTGCGCTTGATCGTTTCGTGCAACTTGTAGACCCGAATGCTTCTCGAGCCCATGACAAGAAATATTTCTAACAACAGGATCCTCCTGGTTCAGGGATTCAAGAAACTGAAAGGGGACTTGACTGGATCCTCCAATTCCAAGTCACTCAGCGCTGGGGAAATCACAAGAACTGACTAGAGATAGTGCAACTATTACAGTGATCCATTACAACATCATCCTATAATGGCTACATCTCGACTGGATCCTCTAATTCCGAACTGCTCTAACACAGTATAACAAATATGTAAAGAAACTAGCATTCATAAGGCAAAAAGTCTCAGAAGTCTATACATAACCAGAACACAGTGCTTCATTAAAGTTTTACAACCGGGAGCTCTGCTCAACCATCGATAGATGGAAAAATATAACAACTGAGTCTATATACTCAGGAAAAATCGCCTAACAGAGGCGTGCCCAGAGACTTGCAGCTTGATGTCCCCTCATTCAAACTCGTACTGAAATCCTTCTTCAAATGCAACCTTAACTGCGCATGGCTCCTGTAAGGAGGGTAGCTGAGCCATTAAGTGCTGGGATAACGTGCACAGACTTCTCTGTCGAGCTGAGGACTTCGGCATGGCGTATTTGAGAAAATCGATGCACAGGACTTCCTCGAGCAGATGGTTCGCCAGACCCTCCATCCCCTGCAATTAATGAGTGAGGAGAGGCTTCAACCACCCTCTCTCTTCTTCAATCACTCCGAGCAGGTACTAAGATTGAGATCGAGTTGAATTGGTACCTGGAGAACACAGTGATCTCCTCTGCAGTCGAACCTGTCGCTTCGGCCCCTTGCGCAGTTCTTTCTATCACCACCAAGTGACCACGGGCTGTGACCCTGTGCCTATCTCCAAAGGCGCTTTTGGCATTTCGTGTCTCGCCGCTGGGAAGAGCTAGTTATTCTTCTTCAAAGTCACGAAGGGCGAGGAGGCGAGGATCCTAATCGTGCGCCACGTGTCTGCTTCAGATGGACGGCCCTGATCATCTCGGCAATACTGTGGGCCCGGGCCCTCGCGACCATCGCAACCTCGCCGGTTTAACTGTCGAGTTTTCACCCTCCTACTTCGCGAGTCCCCGAGATGCGAGAATTCAACGGGATACTTACTTTATCTCCCGCCAACGCGTGTCCGCCCGACGACCATGCGGTCCCACCTTATGCTCTGCCACACGTTCACACAAACCTCGGCACTTCGCAACTCGCGAATTCTAATGCCAATACCTCGGGACTTCTCGCAGCGAGATCCCGAGGGCTTCTGCCACCTGTATTCCACTTCTCCGCTTTGTTGTGGCCACCTGTCCTCCAACAGTCGAAATCTCGTGACCTCGCAAACTCGCGATCCTCGCGGCCAATTCCTTGGGTATTTTCTTATGAGACTCCGATGCACGATCCCATGTGTGGATCCAACGGCTGTCCTCGATCCATATCCAATGGTTATTCACCTTCTCGCTTCTCGTGTCCTCGCGACTTTGGATTCCAAATGTTTGGGCCTTTACCTTGCGAACTTCCGAGTTTGCGAGATCCCTTGATCTTTGACACGTATCCCCGATGTGGGTAATCTCGTGACAAGCGTCCGCTCCCGAACCAACAGTCCAGATCTGTTCTTCTGTCGATCCGATGGCTGACCCCGTTCACCTCTTTAACAACATCTGCACTATTCTTGGCGTGACTCCATTGACTGCAATTACCCACCGACCGTCGATCTGTTTCACAAATATAGACCATGGACGCTGCCGACGACATTTGCCCGCTCGTTTGACCTGCTACTTGGAAAAACAAGGATATTCCTGTGCTACGCTTGATCGTTTCGTGCGACTTGCATACCCGAATGCTTCTCGATCCCATGACAAGAAATATTGCTAACACTACACACAAAGTTTAGCAACATTGCTCCAACAGAAGGAGGGTTGCGGCAACAAGGGTAGCCTCAAGGGAGCTATACTAGATCACAAGAGGGAGCTGCAACAACAAACTCTCCAACAAATAAGAACCGCAACAACAATGCACTCCAACAACATATAACAAGAGGGTCGCAGCAAGGAGAGAGGATCCTCACACTTTAGGAGCTCAAGAGCATAAAAATAATAATGTAGGTTATGAGGGGTAGGGGGGGTTTAATTTATAGTTTAGGCTAGCTTATAAATAAATTAAATTTAAATAATAATTATTAAAATTATCATGTTTAAATTAAATAATTTAAACATGGTATAATTAACATTTTAATTTAAATTTTATTTAACCCTTAAGACAAAAACAACATAAAACCCCAAACCAACACAAGCAAGGGTAAGAGAGGGTTTAGGAGGGTTTACAAGGTGGAAATACTTGTTCATTCATTTTCAAGGTGACATTATTACTTTATCATCATTGCATATGGGATACATCCCTCATGTGGTCATGTCCTCCTTCAAGGAGGTCATACACCAACAAAATACTTGATCGAGGATCAAGTTGCCCCAGCACTTTTCTGGGGTCTTATCCACCAAGGTCCAAGACCAAGGATCAACCCATGCCCCAGGCATGGGTACCCTGAACCATGTCCAGGGGCCCTAGACTTATCTAGGGGCTTTAACTGCTTGGTCCCAGACCAAGAACCCCAGTCGTATACTAGGGGCCCTCTCAGGGGTATTTACTGCTTGGTCCCAGACCAAGAACCCGAGTCGTATACTGGGGTCCCTAACAAGGGTATTTTTCCATGGCACTGACTGTTTGGCCCCAGACCAAGTACCCCAGGAGTGCACTGGGGGCCCTAGATCTCGTCTAGGGTCTTAGCCATCCTCCCAGAGAATGGCTCTTGCAGCTGCTTATAAATTTAACACTCCCTCTCAGCAAGAGAGGCATTCTCAGCTACACCAAGCCTGTCACGAAAGTATACAAACTTTGTTAGGGGAAGTGGCTTGGTGAAAATATCTGCTGTCAGAACATATTGAATGCTGAGAACGTTCTTCTTAACCATGTCCGAGACATAGTGATATCTCATCTCAATGTGTTTCGATCTGTCGTGAAACACTGGGTTCTCAGTGAGCTTTATGCAGCTCTGATTGTCACAGTGAATGACAGTGGGTTCAAGATATGAACTGAACAAGTCTGAGAGTAGCTTCCTGAGCCACACTACTTCTCTGTCAGCAACACTAGCAGCAATGTATTCTGCTTCTGCAGTGCTTTGGGCTATGGAGCCCTATTTCCTGCTGATCAGGAAATCATTGTTGAACCCAAACTAAAGCAATATCCGGAAGTACTCTTCCGATCCATTGTACTTCCCATCCAATCTGAATCTGTAAAACCATATAGCATTAAACCTCCACTGGAGGTGTATCTGAGACCATAATCTATAGTCCCCCAAACGTATCTCAGAATATGTTTTACTGCGACCATATGTATATGCTTTTTTTCACACATGAACTGACTAAGAGCATTCACTGCATAACAGATGTCTGGTCTTGTATGTATGAGATACATCAAAGATCCAATGATCTGCCGATATAAGGTGGGGTCTTCTGGATCTGAACCTGTAACTTGATCTTGTAGTTTCTTTAGGTTAGAGATCATTGGAGTTGTCATGGACTTGAAATTCATCATGCCAAATTTGCGAAGTATACCAACTGCATATTTACCCTGTGAGAGAAAAATCTCTCCTGGTTTCTGCCAAACCTCCAAGCCCAAAAAATAGTCCATGAGCCCCAAGTCTTTCATTTCAAATTCTTTAGAAAGCTCCCTCTTAGTCTGAGCTATCAAGTTTTCCTCTCCAGTGAGGAACAGATCATCCACGTATAAGACTAGGATAACTGGATGATTTTGAATAATCTTTATATAAAGATTTGGATCTGTTATGCTCTTGGAGAATCCAAGACTTTCTAGAAAACTGTCTATTCTACCATACCAAGCTCTCAGAGCTTGTTTCAACCCGTACAAGTATTTATTGAGTTTGCACACATGATATCTTTTATCATGTATCACGAAACCTTCTAGTTGCTCAATGTATACTTCTTGCTCGACTTCACTGTTAAGAAATACAATCTTAACATCCATCTGGTGAAGTTTCCAACCAAAAACTGCTGCAAGTGAGATAATAATTCTGATTGAAGTAAACCTGGCAATTGGAGCAAAAATCTCGTCGTAGTCAATTCCTTTTTTTTGAGAGAAACCACGAGCCACAAATCTCGCCTTGTATTTCTCAATGATGTCATCTACTGCATGCTTTATCTTATAAATCCATTTTGAAGTTACTACTGATTTTCCATGAGGTCTAGGAACTACGGTCCAAACATCATTCTTTAAAATAGAATCATATTCTTCATTCATAACATCTTTCCATACTTGATGTTTGGAGGCATCAACAAAAGTGGAAGGTTCTGAATCAATTACTGTATTTAAATGAGCTATGAGACTGGAGTATTTAACTGGTTTCTTTCTTTCTTTGAAGGTGCCCTTCAGAGCTGAATGCTTTTCTGATTCTTTCAAAATCTCCTGACACCAGGTTGGTTTCCTTTTGACAGGAGGTAACTCCATTGGAAATTCAATAGAGTCCGTTGAGGGATCTGCTAGAAGTTCAGAGGTTTCCTCCCTCTGCTCATCTGGAAAAGGAGAATCTGGAGAATCAAGTGGTGGAGCTTCTTGCTCCTCTGAATCACATGGAAGCTCTCTGGCCCGACGAAAAGTTGTTTCTTCATGAAAAGTCACGTCTCTGCTTACTTCAATGAACTTTTGGCCAAGGATATAAATCCTGTAAGCTTTTGAGGTCTCACTGTATCCCACAAAAGTTCCTTTCTTACCGGAGGGATCTAGTTTAGTCCTCTTCTCTTTTGGAATGTGTATATAAACAGGGCTGCCAAAGATTCTTAAATGATCAACTGAGGGCTTACATCCAGTAAAAACTTCTTCATGAGTTTTTGCTTCAAGGGAATTGTGGGGACATCTATTCTGAATGTAGACTGTAGTATTGGCAGCCTCAGCCCAAAGTGATAGAGGCAAGTTTTGATCATGCATCATAGCCCTAGCTGCTTCACAGATAGTTCTATTATTTCTTTCAACAACCCCATTTTGCTGAGGGTTGTATGGTACAGTTAGCCCCCTCTTAATTCTATAGGCTCGACAGAGTTCATCGTATTTGAAGGAGTCAAATTCTTTATCGTTATTTGTTCTAAAAACTCGGATGTGTCTTCTTGTTTGATTTTCAAGAAGATTATTGAAATCTTGAAATCTGCTAAAGGATTCATCTTTAGTTTTTAAGAAATAAATCCAAGTTTTACGTGAAAAATCATCAATAAAAATGATATAATAAATACAACCATTCATAGAGGGTGCAGACATGGGTCCACAAAGGTCAGAATGAATTAAATCCAAAATTCCATTTGATTTTCTGTTACTGAGAGGATAAGGTTTCTTTATGTTCTTACCAAGTGAACAACCTTTAAAAACACTATTATGCTCAACATAAAATATTGGCATACCTGTCACCATCTTTTGCAAACCTGGAAGTGCATTGTAATTGAGGTGTCCAAGTCTCCTGTGCCAAAGCTTGTAGGGTTTGATCGTCTCATGAACTAGAGCTTGAACAACCTGACCTGAAAGCTTATAAAGTCCACTCTCACGAGTTCCAATGGTTATAGCAGTACTTAAATCTTCATTTGAGGACCATAAGAGGGACTTTCCTTTGGAGAAATATACTGAATAACCTTTACTTTCTAAAACTGGAACAAAGATTAAATTTTTCTTTAGACCAGGTACATAAAGAATTTCATCAATGTGAAAAATATTACCTGAGAGAAATCGGAAAGAGGTAGAGCCAAAACCTTTTATGTTATAGGTGCCATCATCACCTAGTTCAACCTTTGCCTTGAATTTCTTGTCTTGATAGTTTGCAAGGTTTTGTTTGAAGCCTGTCATGTGTTTGGAAGCACCACTGTCTATTAGCCAAATCTCCTATGATTTGGTGATAGTGCCAGAAAGAGCTGAGATGAGGTAATATTCCTTATATTGTTCTTGCTTTTTAGTGGCAGCCCTGGTTTGTCTTCTTTCAGGCTCCTCTTGGGGTTTAGCCTCTTTAGTGGCAACTGAGGCTTGAAATCTTCCTCTTCTTTTCTGCTGAGAGGGAGGACTCCTGCAGTCTTTTGCATAATGTCCTATCTTATTGCAGTTAAAACATTTAACTTTAGATAAATGAGGATTGAGATGAGATAGCTTACCTTGGGGTTTCTTACCTTTGCCTTTTGACTTAGGAAACTTCCTCCATTTCTTGGTCTTTGCTGCAAGGGCATGATCTTTCAGAATTTGATAGTCATTTCTGTTGTTTAGTCTTCCTTCTTCTTCTAAGAAGTCATGCCACAATCTTTCAAAATTAGGTTGGGATTCTCTTCCATTCACGGATGAAAAAAAAACTCCCCAAGCATCAGGAAGTCCATCGAAAGTTGTTTGAACAAGGTCATCATCATATACATGAACTCCTATTGCAATAAGTTGATCTCTGGTTTGAGCAATTTTGGAGAAGAAGGTGGCAACTGTATCATCCTTTCCCATTTTCAAAGTATGTAATTGTTTTCTGAGTAGGTGCTTTCTTCTCATAGAGGTTTGCCAAAGCATCAAAACAATATTTGACAGTCCTTAGATGACCAACGATGGGCATCATGTTGTCCTTGATAGAATCAAAGATTATTCTTTTAGCTTTGGTTTGTTTTCTTTTATATGCTGCCCTTGCTGTGTTTGTGGTAGGTTCTTCAATCTCCCTAGAGATAAAATCTTCTAGATCATTCTCTTCAATAATGTTTATTATTTTGTATTTCCAAGCATTAAAGTTTGCAGCCCCTACAAGTCTGTCTTCATCTTTACCCGATGAAGAAGCCATGCTTAGATCTGAGTTAGTTTAGATGACTGAAATTGGCAAAACAACCCTAACAAAGTGGATCTGTGTAGGCTCAAGATTAGATCCTTCAGCTATGTTCACACCCTTAGCTCTGATACCATGTTAGAATTAGGGAAATAAAGCAGAACAATAGTGTCTTTTAAAATTCAGTGAAGATAACACTTAGATCTAATATTCAGAAATAGAACTACACTACTTAAACAGTGCAGAGATCTAAGAAGTCTGGTTATATAGTTAAAGAGTAAAACAGTAGTTCAGATCTATAATGTTGGACTAAAAATTTATACTGATCTACAGATCTAAACTCAATACAATATGATCATGAACACCAAATCAAACTATAGAAACAAAGGGTAAGAGCCAAAACTCAACATACAGTCCAGATCTGATAATCATTCAATGATAATACATAAATCTAGATAGATCAAAACAAAACAGAACTCAAGGCAAAATCCAGATCTGATGATGATAGACAAAATAGGTAACTTACCTTGCACTGAAGTCTTACCTCTGAAGAAGTCACAACCAACACTAGAGATGCAGAACCATTTGTAATTATGCTTAGACAAAGTCTAGCACATAGATCCACCATATAGGTTGGATCTCTTGTCAAGAGATAAATGAATTTTCTTGCCACCAAGGGGATAGGGCCACAAAGACTTCACACAGTCAAACCCTCACACAAACAGTAGGTGAATCACTCAAACCCTCACACAGAACTTCTGTGGATAAAACCCTCACAAAAGGTAGCTTAAGGAATGCCAAGGGCTCAAATATAGAGGTCACAGTCTGAACAGAACAACAATCACCCCACAACAAAAGAGAGGGCCACACCCACAGTCACACCACAATAGAAAATAGGAGGGACGCACCAACAGTCACCCCACACAAGGAGATGGCCGCATCTACAGTCACCCCACACAACAAGGAGAGGGTCACACCTACACACAAAGTTTAGCAACAATGATCCAACAGAAAGAGGGTCGCAACAACAAGGGTAGCCTCAAGGGAGCTGTACCAGATCACAAGAGGGAGCCGCAACAACAAACTCTCCAACAAAGAAGAACCGCAGCAACAATGCACTCCAACAATAGATAACAAGAGGGCCGCAACAAGGAGAGAGGATCTGCACACTTTAGGAGCTCAAGAGCATAACAATAATAATGTAGGTTGTGAGGGGTAGGGGGGTTTAATTTATAGTTTAGGCTAGCTTATAAATAAATTAAATTTAAATAATAATTATTAAAAATATCATGTTTAAATTAAATAATTTAAACATGGTATAATTAACATTTTAATTTAAACTTTATTTAACCCTTAAGACAAAAACAACATAAAACCCCAAACCAACACAGGCAAGGGTAAGGGAGGGTTTATGAGGGTTTACAAGGTGGCAATACTTGTTCATTCATTTTCAAGGTGACCTTATTACTTTATCATCATTGCATATGGGATACATCCGTCATGTGGTCATGTCCTCCTTCAAGGAGGGTCATACACCAACAAAATACTTGATCAAGGATCAAGTTGCCCCAAAACTTTTCTGGTGTCTTATCCACCAAGGTCCAAGACCAAGGATCAACCCATGCCCCAGGCATGGGTACCCTGGACCATGTCCAGGGGCCCTAGAATTATCTAGGGGTTTTAACTGCTTGGTCCCAGACCAAGAACCCCGGTCGTATACTGGGGGCCCTCTCAGGGGTTTTTACTGCTTGGTCTCAGACCAAGAACCTCAGTCGGATACTAGGGGCCCTAACAAGGGTCTTTTGCCATGGCACTGATTGTTTGGTCCCAGACCAAGTACCCCAGGAGTGCACTGGGGGCCCTAGATCTCGTTTAGGGTCTTAACCATCCTTCCAGAGAATGGCTCTTGCAGCTACTTATAAATTTAACACTCCCTCTCAGCAGGAGAGGCATTCTCAGCTACACCAAGCTTGTCACGAAAGTATACAAACTTTGTTAGGAATAGTGGCTTGGTGAAAATATCTATTGTCTATTCTGTTGTCAGAACATACTGAATGCTGAGAACATTCTTCTGAACCATGTCCTGGACATAGTGATATCTCATCTCAATGTGTTTCGATCTGTCGTGAAACACTGGGTTCTCAGTAAGGTATACAAACCCTAGAGGCAAACCTACAAAAATTCAAACAAAATGTGAGGTATACAAGTAGACAACATGATTGAATGGACTGACAAAATAAAATACTTTACCCTACTATCCACCCAACATATATATATCAACAATAATACTATTGATTAACCTACCCAAGTAAAATACTTTACTCAATAAATCTACTCAATATAACCCAAGATGCCAAAGCCACAATATCACCTCATGTGAAAGAAAGAGAAAATAATACTCTTTGTACTTCCAATCCTCCAAATCTTCTCTATTAATCCAAAAGGGAATGTCTTGAAGCAATGAATTGCTCCAAAACCCTCAAGAGAAAATAGTGGATGCAAGTTGGAAAAGGAGAAAGAGATGAGATGGAAATCAAGGAGCATAACCTTAGCTCAAGATATGGTGAATAAATGAGGGAGGAAAGGGTTCTATTTATACTTGGAGAGGAAAAGTTACCTCTCTTGAATCAATGCCAAGTGTCCACCACCAAGCACGAGAGAGAATCCCAAGGAGGAGGGCGCAACTCTAGGGTTTTGGCTAGGGAAAATGAGTTGGATGTGGGTTGTAGGAGGTGGGGCTAGGAAAGAGGGTGACATCGAAGGCTAGGAATGGAACACCACATGGGAGAGGGGTCCACCACCCCTTGCAACTCAAGTTACAATGTTTCACCAAGGGAGGGGAGTGCAAATCCCCCTAGGGGCATGAGGGTTCAAGTGATGTGAGTGGGTGAGGGGGTTTAAAAGGTTGGTTTAAGTTGGTTTGGGTTTGTTTAGGTTAGGAAACATATCTCTTACCTTTACCCATCTTAACATAATCTTATTAACCCAAAATTACAAAAATGACATTTTATCAATGTCAAGACTTAGCAATTAAAATTGTTGTTTTTGACTGACTGAGACTCCCGGTGGACAAATGCCTAGCAAAATTTGTCCGACTGAGATGAAACTTGGTCCAAGGGTGTAGGGGGTCTCATTACATTTATTTTGAGCACAAATACCCGTATCAAAAGTCCAAGGACCTAGTTTTTACAATTTTTGCTCAAAAATAATTAATTAATTAAATAATTAAACCTCCAAACTTAGGAAAATTTAATTATTATTATTATTTTATTTTTTATTTTTTTTTATCTAGACTCGTCAGAATTTCACGAAACTTTCTAAGATGTCATACATGGCCATTTACGTCATTCCTAAATAATAGTTACCAGAAGATAACCCCATTAGAACGCCTTTCACCACTTTGGAGGAATTATCGCTGGTGGGAGGAAAACACTCAAGGGAAATTAATTAAGGTTGAAAAGCCCAATTAATAACCTGAGGATAAAAAACCCTCGATGAAAGGAACTCCCCTAATGAAGAAATCCCAAGGTAACTGACCTAACTATGATCCATGCAGACCTATTACATTATTAACCCACGTAGGGGTGCGAAAAATTCATTTACAAAAAATTGTGCTAGACGCATAACTTGCTCGATATAACCAAACTGTCTTCGACATATTAGCATCTGATGATGCATATCTTCATGGCACATGGAGTTGATCCCCTAGTTGGATAGGTGGTCAACAATGTCTATAAGAACATAAAGAAATGGATGATCTTCTTGGGTCCATAATGCTACTTATGTAGCAGTTTCCATACCTACCGAGTCTTGCTGACACATGAAGTACTAAGATATTCCCATTTCTTCTTTCCTCTTCTTCCCCCCATACAATTTTCTTGCAAGAGTATATCAGAGAAAGTTTCCTACTTTTGATACGAGCAACACCAAAGATTCTCAGTTCTAGCCAATTTAATTTCCTACCCTATGGAGTCGCCAGATGTTGACTCATAAATTCCTCAACTAGCCACCAGCATGCAAATGGTTGTAGAGCACAATTTAAAAATGTATCTATTTATCTATTATATAAATATATAAGTATAGATGGGTCCCTTAGGAAGAAATCACGATCATTTACTTTAACATATCCCCATGGATTGAGTATCACTTGTATGCTAATGTGACTCCATGAGCATATATCATGATTATATCTCATTGCAGTACATAGATCAGTCTCACTTACAGTTTGCAGTGATATTGTTTTCTTCTCTAATATTATTATGAATGGCTTAACTCATAAAACTTCAAGAAATCTTCCATCCTACTTACATTACGTTCATAAATGATATGAGAAGGACACAAAAAATTATGGAGCAACTTGAGGTCCTTCTTATTTACAGTTAATATGTCTCAGCAACATATTTTTCATAGGTCTGGTCTCTAGTTGGTTAAATGGTGCATTTTAAAAGAAAAAAAGGATTCATTTTACAAATATTATGCATGGTATATAGTTCATCACATGTATGAAAAATTGATATTATCCAAATATATCTCATTCATATGGTAATTGTTTGGTTGTGTAACATGAGGGTGGCACATTGAAGTTAAAAAGTATGAAGTTATTGAACATAGTACATATGGTTTAAATCAATGGTGATATCGCATGGCACTTTCCACCTTTTCGACCTTGCTTATATAATGTACATTGATATTTTTATACCTTTCACGCCATTTTATGGTAATGGATGTGGGACAATGTTTGGTAAAATTCGGTCGTCATTCGAGTTAACATTAATTTATGGTGTGGTGACATGGTTATTAAGCACATGATAATTGACATACCTGACATGGTTATTGAGCATATGGTTGCCTGATTGATATTAATGGAAGTCTGATTCATATCAAAAGTTAATGTGTTAGTAATTTTGGGAGAACGTGAGGTCTCATGCATTCAATACATTGGACGCAGACATTTCATTGATTTTCCCCCTCGAACGTTTGGCCCTTTCATTTTTTCATTTGAGTTTTGAGCTTTGGAATAATAGATCTATATAAGGTTTAGTTGTGGTTGTTGTTGGAACTGTAACTTGTCTTTTTCAAAAGGAAAACAAGCACTTAATGAAGGTATGTAAACTTAGCTTGTACCCATCAAATGCATGTTGTTATTTGCAGTAATAATTTGGAAAAAAACTATGTTTGATATGTGAATGAGGATGCTATTTTTTCATGGAATCGTTCTGTTGTATACTTCTCTATGTCAATTTCATTAGTTTTGTGTATCAATAAACACAAAGATGTTGTAAAAAATTCTATCTTCTCAGTATGCTCCAAGATTTAGCCTCTAGGGTTTTACCTCTGTATACATTTTCCACTACAATTTATTATGCCTAGACTATTGTTGTGAACTACATTACAAAGGGTTTCCTTAAAAAAAAATCTTCGCATTTGATTAGTTGCAAACCCTATTGCAAATTTTTTTTCTCTGAGATGGCATGTCCTCTAGTCGTATTTCTTCATGGTCTTTTATGATATACAAACACCCTTTCTGAAGCCCGACTGATTTAGTTTTTGTTTCTTTGTTTATTTGACACCTCTAGATTTATTTCACAACAAAAATGCTAGCCACTGGCCAAGATTAATTTGTTATCCAAATTTAAGAGTGTTCTTTATCCAATTTTGAATCCTCATTTTCTATCGCCATCTCATGGTTTTGGTTGATGTCGCACAAGCCAATAAGTTTTTGGTTATATTATTTCGCTAAACTGTGGGGTTTTGTGATCATGTGCAATAAAAAACCGAATTTGTAAAATATTCTTGTATCTCTCCAAAATGATAGTCTCAACACTCTTTAAACATTGTGTTAATCTTACAGTTATATAAAATGAAAAGCATGACTCTGTTTCGATCCCTGGTTGTGATTGGATTAGACAACGACCATGTCTGTTATGCACTTATTAGCTTCATTGAATGGATTGTGGATGGTTATCTATTGAAGTGATATATTTCTAAAGTCGATTTTATTAGCACGCCTTTCTGAACTCAAACTATTGACAATTTTTTAATGCTTTCTGGCCAGTCCCTCAATTTCTACACAAAAAATTGTTTGGAAAATGGTTTTAATTGATATATCATCAAACAAGTTTTTAAAGATTAATATCCTCATTTTGAATCCGAACATTTGAGGGGACATCCTATAGTATAACCACTTTCTGATGATGATATTTTGATTTTAAGGATTGTTTTGAATATCTTCTTGAAATAGAGGGTTATACATTGCTTTTGTTAAAGGTGCCCAAATTATTTTCAATCTTCATTGTTTGAATGAATGGCTATATAGTGGCAATATAAGTTATGTTCATCCAATAGTTCTTACTAAAAGAAGTGTTGATGGATTATGGTTCATGTGCTATATTTCAAAGGAAAACAAAATTTTATTCAACAAGAAACAAACTTGATTTGGTCGATTACATTACATTGTTCTGCATATCTTATTGGGCACATATTTTGTTGGTGTTAGATATGATTGTTGATGGTTTCTTCAAATTGGAAAAAGGATAGGATGATTGTTGAGAATTATATTGTTTGTTTCTACATACAGGACCAAAACCCCTCATATCACCATGTTACATGAGTTATTCCTTAACTCCCAGATACATGTATCATTTTAATATTATCATTCGTCCTTCCCCTTGTTGTAGGAATTTAAATATTTTATCCATCAGTTTGATATTAGTATTGAGAAACAAAGGCATATTTTAGTCAACAATTTTTTTTATCAAAGGTATATTTTGAAAAGATATAATCGTGGTCACTATGTTTGATAGACTCTGTTTGGAACTGTTCAAGGCTAATCCCCTCATACTCTCATTTTTCATAAGTTATTCCCAACTACCATTTTCATTTTCATTTTGATTCAAATTTCTCCCCCCTGATATGTGAGTAATTTCTTGATAGTAAATGATTAGGAGTGGTGGATATAAGCTTGATAAGACATGTATGAAGTGATTGTTGATAGATAGTTGGATTTTGTAGAATGAATGATGATTGGTGTAATATTTTTCCCTACCATTATTTCATTTTTCATACATTACAAATGCCATCATATTCTTAAATCACATTGAAATTCCCATGCTCTTAAACAAGAATTACTTGAATGAGATAATAAATTGGTACGAAGCTAGAATGACATTTTGATTACCCCTCCATGTATGTCCTTGATTGCTTGCATGATTGTTTGATGTCAAGTCATAGCTATTTCCAAATTATGATTATGCAAAAATTATTTTATGTTTTACTTGCTATTGTATGGATACTCTAACTTAGCCTTGTACTTATAGATGAGATTTTTCAGTAGAGGAAGCCATGGTAGAGGAAATAGAGGCAGGGAGAGAAGGACAAACAACTTTTGGGGAAACAAAAGACTTTGTTTTTCAATTTATTTTGATACCGATTCTGAAAGAATTCAACCAACTTTTTCAAACAAGTTTCCTAAACCTAGCAGGACAAGGATCCTTTCAACCACATCCTACACCTGAGAGACCACATTTCCAACCTCATCATAGAATCTATGGTATACATGTTCAGCCACATGTGTCCCTACCTCTTGAGATCCTAGCCAATGATGGTTGGAATGATGCTTTTAAACCCCCTCAAAATAAAGTTCAAGGATGGACAAAAGTATCATTTTCATTACCTCCTCCTCCACCTAAGTGGTATTCTCTACACATTGCATCAGAAGCCTCCCATGCACATTCAACCCAATCATTAAAAAATCTAAAGTCTCACGTCCAAGAATTAAAGCCTAACAAAGGAGAACGACTTGCCCGTTTTGTTAAGTCTGACCAGTCAGTAACTTCCTCAAACTCAGTTACCTCTCACTCCCAACACCCAAAGAATGAAGATAGACATAGCTCTTTTGAATATATGCATCTAGATGAATAAACAACAAAAGGTAAAACATCTATACATACATGTACAAGGATCATAAAGGTAGCAAAGTTACAAGGAAGTGAACAAAGGAAAAATGTCTCACATAAGAGATACGACTTCTGATTTCATAATGTTATTTTATGATAATTTCACTATTAAGAATGGGCTCATTTATTTTCTAGACAACAATATGTTTTGGACAAATCTATGATTCATTTTTTTGGATATTTCTTATCAATATTTTCAGGGTTGCTTGATAACATTTTTATTTTTGATATGAAAAAAATACTTGCAACAACCTTATTTTGGCAATAGTTGGAATATTTATTTTGAGATATAAATGCATATATTTTGGGAGTCACAAGTGTGATTTGAAATCGTTAATGCAAGCTGATTGGGATATATGTTATGTTGATATAATGGTGATTATGATACATAATTATTTGATGAGGAACAAGGGGATATGTTGATAATTCAATAAAGAGTTGTTAGGGGTGCGACACCTATCAATTAATATTTATTTTACCCTTATCATTATTTATTAATATTTTATTAAGAGTTGTCTTATTTAACTAAAATTGTTGGAATATTGAGGGGGGGTGAATCAATATGAGCACTTTATATCAATTTTAACCACAATACATATTCTTTTACTTTAACACAATGTTCAACAATGTATCATCTATGTTTACATTCAATATATTATGAACATATAATCATAAGCAACATCACATCAAATAAACAATAAACCAGTATTTTCGTGGAAACCCAAATGGGAGAAAACCACATATTGATTTCTTATATATATCAAAAATCCATTCAAAGGAAACAACAACTTCCAAATTCTCCAGTTGCAACTGGAAGAAGGCTCCAACCCTCTATTCTCAGGATCCAACATGAAGGAAGCTAAAACTCCCTGAATTCTCCGGCTCCAACTAGAAGGAGGATACAACCCCCTGAGTTCTCAGGATCCAACCTCAAGGAAGCTACAACTCCTTGATTCTCCAACACCAACTGGAAGGAGGCTAGCACCCCATTTCCTTGGCTTGTCCAACCACCCTGAAATATAAGTGTAGACCAAAATGTCACTATCGAAATCACTGCCACGTGTTGGATCATGTTGTCATTGATGCCAATGGTTTGATTGATTGATGTCATTGATTGATGTCAAGTGATTTATTGATGCCAAAGGATTGATTGATTGATGATTGATGTAATGTAATATGTATTATCCTTGATAAGAATGCATAAATGAAGATGGATCAATGAGTTGTCATTGATATGATGAAGATGGATCAATGAGTTGTCATTGATACATGATGAAGATGGATCGATGTGGTTTCATTGGTATATGATGCATCGTTGAATTTTTTTATAGATGACTCATTATTGTCTTATCATGATTGATTAGGTGCGCAAATGGATGAACTCCAAAGTGGTCCCCTTATGGTGAAAGCCCTCATGGGAAGATGCTTTGCAGATTGAGTTATCCTAGAATAATGGTTGGAGGACCCATGCTCTCATTATTGTCTTATCATGATTGATAAGGTGCACAAATGAATGAACTCCAAAGTGGTCCCCTTATGGTGAAAGCCTTCATGGCAAGACACTTTGCGGATTAAGTTGTCCTAGAAGAATGGTTGGAGGACCCATGCTTGTATGTGGAATAATGAGATCAAGATCAAGGAAATTGTTGGTGAAACTATCCTAGATGGATAGTGTTTGTCATGCCATTTCCGGTGCTATGTGGAATGTCACATAACTCTTCATGGTTTGACAGTTATGGCCTTACGAAGATGAAGGACCCCCACATGAAGGCTTGAAGCCCCCAAGGTCAAAGAAGTCAAAGTGATCTAAAAGAAGAAATTATTATTTAAATGATAAATTAAAGTGACAAAGTCAAGGTGGATTATTTAAATAATAAAGAGAAGTGGCAAAATCAAGAAATGATAAAGTAAGGTGACAAAATCAATAAGGAATATTTAAATGATAAAGTATTGGAGAACTTTTTATTTATGGAAAGTGGTTAACCCTAAAATAAGGAAAATAGGTTAAGTGACCTAAAAGAAGAAATCATTATTTAAATGATAGAATAAAATGACAAAGTCAAGGTGTATTATTTAAATAATAAAGAGAAGTGACAAAATCAAGAAATGATAAAGTAAGGTGACAAAATAAAGAAGGAATATTTAAATGATAAAGTATTGGAGAACTTTCTATTTATGGAAATTGGTTAACCCTAAAATAAGTAAAATAGGTTGAGTGACCTAGAAATGGGTTAAGTTACCTAGAGGATGAAAGTATAAATAAGATAGAAATGGTCTCTTGTAGATCATTTTTTTTGTGGATCAATGGAGAGCTTCTTGTGAGAATATCTTTTGGAGTATTGATGGAGAGCTTCTTGTGAGAGATTCTTGAGCATTTTTGGTGTGGAACACTTGAGCATATTGAAGATCTATAGGTGAATGAGGTAACCTAAGCCGAATTTCAGAGGGAAGGTGAAGAAAAGAGCGCCGGAATTCAAGGGATAATAAATTCTTTTCATGATGCTTTCTAAGTTTCAGATCGATTCATTAAATATTCCGTGTGGGGCACACTCTATAAGGTCGCTCTCTAGAATAAGCCAGAATTCAGCAAGCAATGAGTAATGAGTTAATGGTGATTGTTAATTAAGGAGTTTTGGGAAAAAGATACCTACACTGTTCACCCTCCCCACCCCCTCCCCCTTGTCGTCTTAGTGTAGTCAGTGTGTCCAACAATTGGTATCAGAGCGGGCCTTCACTACAAGCCTTAACAAACTTGAAGGAGATACATAGACACACAAATGGATGATGAAATACCAATCTTTGATGAGGAAAACTATTCTACTTGAAGAATATAGATGAGAGTATATTTGAAGACAATGGGAGAAACTATTTGGAAGGCATCCATTGGTGGATCAGTTCCGTTGAAGAACAAGTCAAATTTTGCAGCTCAAAGGTAAGGAAAGAAGAATGATTCATTGACTCTCAAGACCATTCTTAGTGGACTCTCAATACCTATCAAAGAAAGCATGGAACAATGCACTTCCACCAAGGATCTATGGCTAAAGATAGAGGAGACATATCAAAGCAAGAAGGAGAAGGAAGATATTGAAGACTACTCCATCAATATTATCAAAGGTAAAGAATCTCCAAAAACCCTTGATTGTATTATTTCTAAATGTGATATTGAAAACATTTCAAGTGAAGATAACACAAAGGAAGATCCCAAAAGTATTTCAAATGAAGATATAGAATCTCCAAAGACTCTTGACTGCAATGATTCAAAATGTGACGATGTTGAATTTTTCTCAAGTAAATAAGATGATCTAGAAATAGTTTGTGTAAAGTTTGATGGTAGTTATCCCATGGAAAGAATAGAAGAAGATCTATTGGAACTTCTAAAGGAAGTTGAAGAGGGTTTATATAGATGCAGAAGTGATCATTTTTATACACACTATAACTATGTTTCGGATAACACTAAGATGTTTCTTAGGAGGAGTCAAAGGCACATCTTGAAGTTAAAGGGAATGCTCAAAGAACAAGAAGAGAGAAATAAGACTAAATTGGAAGAAAAGGAAGAAGAGATTACAAGACTAAAGAATAAAAAAGAAGATATGAAGGTAGATGATGATATTAACAAAATTTTTGAAACTATTATTCATCTCAAGACCCAAATTGAAGAAGCCAAAAGGGTAGAAGAACTTTTGAAGAATCAAATTAATGAAAATGAAGAGTCATGTGATAAGTTAGAAGATGAAATTGTTGATCTTAGAAAGAAAGTGGAGAAGTCAAATAAATTCTTGAATAGCTCAAAAATCTTGGATGAGATCTTGGAAAGTCAAAGATCACCATATGATAAATCAGGTCTTGGATACAAAGAAGAAGCTACACATGATGAAGAAAGCACCTCAAAGAAGCATGAGTTAAGTCCATCAAATAAGGAAGACAATGTTGCAAAGCGACCATCTACACAAGGCAAGGAAAATTTCAAAAGAACAAAGCAAGGAAGACATCAAGAAGCTATCTTTGGAACACCAAAGCAAAGGTATGAAAGTATTTTTCATGGGCATTGTTATTCATGTAATGAATATGGTCACAAAGATTTTGAATGTAGATCTTATGAAAAAGTATATAATGGAATATTTCATAACACCATAAGGTGTTGGAGATGTGATCAAGTAGGACACATTGTTGTTCACTGTAACACCATGAGATGCTACAGCTGTAGTGGATTTGGCCACAAATCCTAGGAGTGTTGGAACACAAGAAGAAAGTCCATGATGAGGACTTTACATAGCATGGATAGAAGAAGGAATGAAGGAAGGGAGACATATTTGAAAATATGGATTCTCAGAGCTCAAGTTATGAGGAGCAGGGACATCTACAGAAGTGGGTGAAGAATGAAATATCCCTGATCCCTCTGATCAAGATATTTTCTACTGATCTATTGTTCTGTCTTGCAGATTTGATACATTGGGGGTTTCTGGATGCATTTCAGTTGTGTGTTGGAGATCTTTAGGGTTATTGCATGTGCATGTTGCATATTTATGGTTTAAATAATATATAAAGGATGCATGCAGAAGTAAAGAACATCAAATGCCCAATAACATGTATTATGCGACTCAAGCACATAAATAAAATAACACACTAGAAATATAGAGTTTAATCATCAGCTAGATCTCATGGATCATCACTAGAATATAATCAAATAACATAAAAATACCCATGATCAGAATATGAATGCAGATCTGATGCATGCACAGATAGATCGACAGAAATATGCGCTACCGGAGAAATACGGTAACCGCTACCAACTGGAAAACTCGTTCGGGAATATAGACCATCAGAATGCACTGGAAATTGCTCCAATATAAGCACCTTGGCCTCTAGACTGGAATGGATGAGTGTACGATGTCATCTATGGCCTCTGAGGTACTGGATTTGGACCCCTAGGGGATTTACGCACCTCCTGGGACACTGGATGCGCCGCAAATGATTCCACCAACGAAATTTGCTGCTATAGGGATCAAAACGATCATCTCACCAAGTGAGAAACTGGGTCGGAAGGGTTTACCCGAATCTTTCTTGATGCTTCGTCTGCAACCCCAAATGTATTGTTGGAAGAACTGCACCCTAAATGGTTGGATGAGGCGACCTGCAAGATTCCACCGTCAGAATCTGATGATAACTAGCTCAATGGAAGTGCCCTGGCTGGATCTCAATTGGGTCAAAAGGAAACTGCAATCTGAGCTCAGACCTCGTCCAGCTCCACAAACCCTCAATCTGACTTGCACCCTCACTGGTTGAGTTGCGCACACTGTACTGGATACTCCTGAATAGCTCAGTGAAATACCTGGATGGTATCTTTGATGGGATAGGGTGTGTCTCTCAAAACCGAAACCTATCAATGGTGGTGGTTTCCTCCAGAAATCCATAAAACAGTAGAAGTCGACTCTCTTCCTCCTCTGGGAACTCTTAACATCAAATCATAACAATGCATAATGAATTAGGTTTCTTTACCCTTCCTTTATAGCTTTTCGAAACCCTAATTCTATGTTGACCTTTTCCCTCCAAGTGACTTTCACTTTATTTTATTATTCCTTGATTAAATCACTTAATTAATTAATCAATTAACCATTTTACCTCTAAAAAGTGATTTATCCATCTTGATGGCTTCTCCGACCACTGAAAGTCACTTCTCATCATCTTATCCTGTAATTCTCTTCCTCTCGATTCCGATGAGATATTACACTAAGAGGTTTCTCCAATTCAAATGCCCATTATGACCTTAGTGAATTTAATTAAGATATGACCCATAATAACTCAAAATTACGGAAATCGTCGGAATGCAACATAATCAAAGCCAAACTTTGTGGAATGGATCCTGATGATGAACGATGCAAGTCGGGCCCAAAAACACCCCTCAATATATCCCGAACTCTCTGTCACCCCTATCTGGCTACTCTGGTAGGCATAACACTTTGTAATGTTATAATGCCCCAGAATGGGGACATTACAGTCCTCCCTACTAGAATATTGCTTGTCCTCAAGCAATAGCTGAATCTAACTACATATGATACCGAGGTCCCATATCCACCTGTGTAACATAAGGTAGACTCCCCTCAAGATGTGGCCTCTCCCAATGCTCACCATGCATGACACCCACATGCTCTTGATGAGTAGAATGATCAATGGCCAAAGAATCTCAGTCAACTCCCTGAGCAACCACTATACTTGAAACTCAACTCCATCAAACACTGAACTACCAAGCACTCCAATCACTGGATCCCATATCAATATGTGAACTACAATGCCATGTGGAGTATAGTTTTGTAACATATCAACACCATGAGTCTCTTGCAAATAACACATGGCCTCAACCCAAAATGGGTCCATCCTACTAGACCATACCAAAATCAACACAACCCCCACCGACTGAACATGATGCTGCCATAGTGAGGTACTACAAGACCTCAACGAATCACCAGCCAGTGACGTGCTCTCCCCAATATTGAAACTCAATGGAAAATCAAAGTGACTTCCCCCTGCAAACATCTGCTTGTCTCCATCAATATATGAAATGCCCAACCCTGTAATCCTAGGGTTCCATGCTAGTCTCTGATAGGGACCATCATGATGATGTTGCTCTACTCTGATCATGACTATCTGCTCAAAGTATCCATACTGGACCCTCCACTCCTAGATCCTCATAAGATGAAACAAACTATCGACCCAATGGACTCCCAGATCCCATGTCAAATTTGGAAGTTCATCACTTCCAATCCCCACTAACTATTGATGTGCCTTACTGGTAACTATCGAAATCCCTCCACCCTCATCCCAATGAGAGTATAAATATGTAGAAACCTCTGAGATATCCTCTGTCCCATAGCCTAGGATACTCTCCATCACACCTAGGGCCTCAATTATTTACCCTCGATGATCCACCCCCATCCTGTTGTATGCAATCAAGACACTCTTGTCAAGTGGTCTCAGCCTACCAAGTCTCCATGTCCCTTGCCACTATCTAGCTCCCCCTGTGCTGCCATCAAAGATAAAAGTGTCGGGAAAGGATATCATAAATATTTGTAACCAACTGTAGGACTAGAAAGTATCATATGCTTTGGTCAATCCTTAGGATTGGACCAAAAGCTCATCCACTAGAACCCATGGTGAATAATCACCTAAACTCCAACTATCAGGTACAATAGTAGATAACTCCACAAATTGTTGGTCAATCACTCTCCCTCCATCATCACTCAGATAGTTGTTGCTACTGTGAAGGTGATCTCCCAGAACTATGTGTTGTTGTAAGGGAGAGGAATCTCC
Source organism: Picea engelmannii (assembly GCA_009831015.1). NCBI lineage: Eukaryota > Viridiplantae > Streptophyta > Pinopsida > Pinales > Pinaceae > Picea > Picea engelmannii. Next base: position 256,858 of record ML784959.1, read on the forward strand.
ATGCTCCACTAAGTGTGTCTCCTCCTTGCAATCCAATGCGTCCCCATGAATCCCATTATACATCTCTCTCATCATCATATGTCCAAGGTGTACTGTCAGATCAACCTTTGTGTGGATATCAACCAATCCTGGAACACAAATGAAAGTGTCCTCGTAACTGCCCCTCGCTCTGGAATCCTCATGTGTATGTGTATGACCGATTCTTAGAACTACTCATGAATGGTGGCACCTGTGACACTTGGATATCCTCCAGCAATGTAACTGAGGAACATATCTGACTCTTTGTCGAGATAGATACAGTGTATCTTTGACCAGTCTTCTCAAGGGGCTTATCTAATCTGGACTCTGATTCTTGAAGGGTTGTTTGTGTGCCTTCCAATAATCCTCGTGTGCTCACCAAATCATGAGTGAGTCGGTCCACCTCAAGCTCCTTCTCCCTCAGTTCCCTATGATACATCTCGCCAATCTCCAATAGGTAATCTCTATCCATGAATAACTGTTGGTAGTCAGCCCTCATCACAGTCACTCTCTCCATGAGTGTATGGAAGTCATCAATGAAAAGTCCCCTATCTGAACTATCATGTGCCCTCGAGGCCCTCCAATAATAATCAGCCACCAATGCATGTGTATCATCAATGCATCTAGTGGTTTCCATGATAATTTCCTCACTGACTCTCAACTGTCATGTCAAGTGTCGTGACTCTTGATCACAACCGTGTTGAGGTGCTACCTCATGCCTCTCACTTCTAGTGTCTATAATGGAATCTTCAACAACAAACTCCTCAAAAGATAAGGTACTGAATTGCCCTCTGTCCCCTGTGCTACTGAGTCCTCATGTATGCCACAACACGTCATAACTAAATGCGACCCCCATATGAGTCGCATTGTATCCTATATGGGCAACTGTATCCTCCTATTCACTCACCCTACTAATATCATATGCGCCTGGATCCCATATAGATGTGTCCAGACATGTGCTATGGTCATCCCATCCAATAAGGAGTGCATCCAAATCACTGTAGATCGATCTTGGGAGTAAGTGTTCCAACAAGCTGTCGGTCTCCACAAACTGGTCTATCAATGGAATCTCCAAGAGTGGTGAATCACTCTCCTCATACTAATAAGTATGTGTAAGGTCAACTATCTCCAAGCCATACCTCTCCTCCTAGGTTTGCAGATCCATATGTCTCTTGTGTACAATCCCCACACAAGGCTCCTCTACCATATCAAGAATGCCATTGATATCCTCAAGTGTCGTGGTTAGCATATGTGACTGAGAAGATGAAAAATGTGGCTTGCTCATCATAGGAAGCTCATCATCCTCCATACATGAATTCCTGGAAGCCATGTATACAACCATAGGTAGGTCATCCAACCTCCTAATCTCATCATGTCTAAGTGCCAACACATATGAATCCTCACAAGTGTCACCACTATGTTGAAGTATTGAATCCTCAACATTGCCTGACGAAGAATATGAAAGACGCGCGCTATCATCTTGTCCCTCAAATGTGCAAGAGTCACTAACCTCCGTCTTGGTCATCTGGTTGAGCTTGTAGTACATGTCTAGCTTTTGTACCCCAACTCTGGCAGTGCATTTGGACAATCCGTCAAAATAAGGTATGGTAATTTTACCAACTTTCCGGATGAAATCTATGTTATGCCCCTGTTGTTGCTGATGTCCTCCTCTCCGAGGTTCTCTGGGATGGTTCATGCCCCTAAGTCCAGAGTACTCGACCAGTGTCATGTCATGATAGAATTCACGACCCAACGCTGCATACTCCCTCTTGTACTTTGCAATTTCTTCCGCCTAAGTGGGAAACCTTTGTGCTAACGACTGTTGTGTTGTTGTTGCTGATGCCCTTTGAAAAATAGGGAACCATGGTCTAGGAATCAAATTGAAGATATGTATGTGCGAGTAGGTGTCTGGGGTCTACTGCTTTCCCCCAAGTTCCCCTGTGCTGCATGTGGGGCTTGTGTGCCCGGGGTACCCACTATAGCCAATCTATCAGCCACCTATGCCAAGGACTGAGTCATGGCTCGCTGACTAGCTAACATATCGTTGATAACTTGCATGAAGGCTGCCTCTGAATCCATGGGAGCCTTACCACTTCCATTTTGTTTCTCATATCTGTCTCCCCACATCCTCACTGTCACACGCTCTGCCATTCTCTTGGCTTCCCTGTGTGCCTCTTCCTCTTCCTTAGAACTGGGAGGCAGAAGAGGAAAATCTGTATTCTTCACCCACATGCTCACGACCCTCTGGGTCACCCGTTGAACTCATCAACTTTAGTCACAGACTAGAAGGACTAAAGCTCTGATACCACCGAAATATCCATGATCCCGTTGATCAAGATATTTTCTACTGATCTACTGTTATGTCTTGCAGATCTGATACACTGGGGGTTTCTGGATGCATTTCAGTTGTGTGTTGGAGATATTTAGGGTTATTGCATGTGCATGTTGGTTATTTCATGTGCATGTTGGTTATTGCATGTGCATGTTGCGTATTTATGATGTAAACAGTATATAAAGGATGCATGCGGAAGTAAATAACATCAAATGCCCAATAACATGTATCATGCGACTCAAGCATGTAAATACAATAACACACTGGAAATATAGAGTTTAATCGTCATCTAGATCTCATGGATCATCACTAGAATACAATCAAATAACATAAATTTACCCGTGATCAGAAGATGAACGTAGATCTGATGCATGCACGGATAGATCGACAGAAATATGCACTGCCAAAGAAATACGGTAATTTCTACTAGCTGGAAAACTTGTCCAGGAAGATAGACCATCAAGATGCGTCGAAAACTGCTCCAATAGAAGCGCCTTTGCCTCTAGACTGGAATGGATGAATGTCGAATGTCATATCTGGCCTCTGAGGTACTAGATCTGGACCCCTTGGGGGGTTTGCGCACCTCCTGGGACACTGGATGCACCCCAAATGATTCCACCAATGGAATCTGCTACTATAGGGCTCAAAACGATCATCTCACCAAATGCGGAACTGGGTCGGAAGGGTTTACATAGATCTGTCCTGATGCTTCATCTACAACCCCAAATGTACTGTTGGAAGAACTGCGCCCTAAATGGATGAATGAGGTGATATGCAAGATTCCACAGTCAGAATCTGATGATAACTAGCTCAATGGAAGTGCCCTGGCTGGATCTCAACTGGGTCAGAAGGAAACTGCAATCTGAGCTCAGACCTTGTGTAGTTCCACAAACCCTCAATTTGACTTGCGCCCTCACTGGCTGAGCTACGCACACTATACTGGATACTCCTGAATAGCTGAGTGAAATACTTGGATGGTATCTCTGATGGGATAGGGTGTGTCTCTCAACACCGAAACCTATCAATGGTGGTGGTTTCCTCCAAAAATCCACAAAACAGTAGAAGTCGACTCTCTTCCTCCTCTGGGAACTCTCAATATCAAATCATAAAAATGCATAATGAATTAGGTTGCTTTACCCTTCCTTTATAGCTTCCTGAAACCCTAATTCCTTGTTGACCTTTTCCCTCCAAGTGACTTTCACTTTATTTTATTATTCCTTGATTAAATCGCTTAATTAATTAATTAATTAACCATTTTACCTCTAAAAAGTGATTTATCCATCTTGATGGCTTCTCCAACCATTGAAAATCACTTCTCATCATCTTATCCTGTAATGCTCTTCCTCTCGATTCCAATGAGATATTACACTAAGAGGTTTCTCCAAGTCATATGCCCATTATGACCTTCTTAGTGAATTTAATTAAGATATGACCCATAATAACTCAAAATTATGGAAATCGTCAGAATGCAATGGAACCAAAGCCAAGATGTGTGGAATGGATCTTGATGATGAATGATGCAAGTCGGGCCCAAAAACACCCCTCAATATCTCCCGAACTCTCTGTCACCCCTATCTGGCTACTCTGGTAGGCATAACATTCTGTAATGTTATAATGTCCCAAAATGGGGACATTACAAAGAAGACAGAGCGGCCAGAACATAATGAAAGATTGAAGGGAAGTTCAAAAATGTCATCTACTGAGGCATACGTGAGTGACAGTGGTATCATTCGTGTACATATGCATGCTGACCTTATATAGGTCGCGTACATACGCGAGTTGTTTGTGCAACATGCCGCATATATGTGGTGAAGCCCAAGGAAAAGGGCTATGCACAGGGATTGTAGTTTGATGTGATGGTATAACTCTGTGATGCAGGGTCTAACATGGTTTATTGCATGTTCTGACATTGTTTGCTGCAGGTTTTCATGATTCTATATTGGATTATGTAAGGTGATGATGTAAAATAAAATCTTGGGTGCATGGCACTAACCCATGAGTATGGATTGATGCATGTTCCGTTGAAGAACAACGCTGGTTATGACAATGAAGTTATGACACCTTGGTTATGTGATATATCTTGATGATGTATTGGAAGCTTACTTGTTGGAAAGATTGATGCATGCATTTAGCAAATGGATGGGCTACACATTGGGACATGTGGTTGGTGAGTTGATGAGGTGATCATGTTGTACATCATTGATGACTCATAGCTTGATATATAATTGATACATGTTTGGTACACTCATAGATGGCATATGCTTGATGATACTACACCATTGGTACTACTTGATCATCACAACAATTGGTATTTGTTTAAGATACATGATTGTGGCACTTGGTTCATGATGGAGACATATCATGAGTGATATGACACATGGTTGGCATATCGGTATATGAACATGGTTGACATATTGGTAGATGCACATGGTTGGCATATCGGTGGATGCACATGGTTGACATATTGGTGGATGCACATGTTGGCATATTGATAGAGGCATATGATTGATACATTCCATGGATGATATATTTTGGCACATTGCATGATGTTGATGTACATGGTTGATGTACATAGGTGTTGTGC